>CAUYQV010151061.1:0-11876 GCA_963574575.1 Galagoides demidoff | reverse complement strand
TTTTTTTTTTTTGAGACGGAGCCTCAAGCTATCCCCCTGGGTAGAGTGCCATGGCATCACAGGTCATAGCAACCTCCAACTCCTGGGCTCAAGCGAGTCTCCTGCCTCAGCCTCCCAAGCAGCTGGGACCACAGGCGCCCGCCACAACACCCGGCCATTTTTTGGTTGCAGCCATCATTGTTGTTTGGTGGGCCCGGGCTGGGGATGCGAACCCACCACCTTAGGTGTATGTGGCTGGCGCCTTAGCCGATTGAGCCACAGGCGCCGAGCCCAGACAAAAAATTTTTAACATGATCACGCCTAGGGAGACTGAATATGTGAACACGTGAATTCTCACCAAATTGCTTTATAGGATTAATACATTTCCAATCAAGATCTAAAGAGTGTATTGACTAATAGCATTACAGATACTAAAATTGAACTTTTATCTTATACCATATACTAAGATCAATGTGAAATGAGTAAAAGCCCTGAATGTAAGACCTGAAATTAAAAAAAAAAAAACCCTCATAATAGAAAATATAAGAGAAATCTTTGAATTTAGCCTAGGCAATGATTAGCAAAAATAAACTAAGACACTTCTACATAGTAAAGAAAACAATCAACAAAATGGAAAGACAACCTGTGAGTTTGTAAAACTATATGCAGACCATATATCTGATGAAGGGTTAATATTCAAAATTTATAAATAATTCATACAACTCAATAGCAGGGAAACAACCCATTTAACAAAATGGCGAAGGGCCTGAATATGCATTTCTGAAAAGAGTACATGAAAATGACCAACAGACCTCTCAGCATCATTTATTAAATAGGGATTCCTTTCCCCATCATGTGTTCTCGTACAACGCTGTTTTGATCACTGTGGACTTGTAGTTACCTGACGTCTGCTAACGTGATGCCTCCAGATTTGTTTTTATTCCTTAGAATTGCATTAGTTCTTTGGGGTTTCTCCTGGCTCCTATGAAATGAAGAATAATTGTTTCAAGTTCTTCAAAGTGTGAGGTTTTAATGGGGATTGCATTAAATCTGCGCGTTACTTTGGGTAGTGTAAACATTTTAACAATGTTGATTCTTCCTAGTCAAAACATGGTATGATTTCCATTTGCTAACTTTTTCTGCTATTCCTTTTTCTCAGGGTTTCATAGTTCTCTCTGCATAGATCCTTCCCATCCTTCGTTAGGTCATTCCAAAGTATTTCATTGTCTTTGAAGCTACTGTGAAAGGAATTGTGTCTTTGATTTGATTCTCAACTTGTTTGTTGATGGCATATGAAAAGGCTACTGATTTGTGGACATTGATTTTATATTCTGAGGTGTTGCTGTATTTCTTGATCACTTCCAGGAGTCTCATGTTTGTGTCCCTGGGGTTTTCTAAGTGTAAGATTGTATCATTAGCAAACAGTGAGAGTTTGACCTTCTCTGTCCCCAGTTAAGTCAAGGAAGGGGGATTGATTGTAAGGGTATTTGCCATAGCTTCTGGGTGCAGGATGAACTACAACAGGGACTCTTCCTAACAAATGTGAACATTGTAACCTAATTGTGCCCTCACATTCATCTGGAATAAAAGACAGTGGGCAGTGGGGTGGGGGAGAAGAGGCTAAGTTAGCTCATACCTAGTGGGTACAATGTGGAGGTATATGATACAACTCCTGGTGAAGGGCTCAACTACAATTTGGACTTTACCTAATGAATGCAAACAATGTAACCTAATTGTACATAACCTTATATTAATCATAATTTTTAAAGAGTTAAAAGAAAATAAAAATTCACCATATAAAGAAATAATTTGACAAAAATTTTTGTACAAATGTCAAGGGAAGAGGATTGCTGCCTTAGGAGAAAAAAAAAATGACCAGCAGATCTATAAAAAGGTGCTCAACATCCCTAATATAGTTTGGACGTTGATCCTCTCCAAATTCAGGTGAAATTTGATCCCCATTCTTGGAGGTGGGGCTTGGTGGAGGTGTTTGGGTCATGAGAGCGGATCCTTCATAAATGGCTTGGGGGTATTCTATTGAGAAGAGCCTGGCACCCCCTCTTCCCTCTGTCCCTCACATGTGACGCACCAGCTCCCTCATCACCTTCTGCCTCACTTGGAGCTCTGTGAAGCGCTCGCCAGAAACAGGTGCTGGCGCCCTGCTTTTCCTATAGTCTGCAGAACCGTGAGCCACATGAACCGCTCCTTTATACATTATCCACCCTCAGTTATTTCTTTATAGAAATGCAAAATGACCTAAGTCACAAATCAGGGAAATGCCAATTAAAACTACTGAGATGCCACCTAACACACAAAGATAATTCCAGGTTGTAATAATGGATGAAATAGCGTAAGTCAGGACTATGTGGTAAGGGTTGTAGGGTGTTACTTTATACTGGGTGGTCAGAGAAGGCCTCTGTAAAATAACGATAGCCTATTTAAGATATAGACAGTACGAAGGTGGAAGTCCTTTGAAGATCCACAGCAGAGCCTTCCAGATAGGGAGTCAATGTGGGGCAAGGGGAAAGGGCTCTCACTGAAGCCTTAGTGAATTCTGGGAGCACTGAGGAGATGAGAGTGGTATTGTATTCAGTGAGGGAAACAATGATACACAATGGCCTTTCAGACCTACATAAATTTTAAAGTCCATGGTTGAGTTTGAATTTTATTGTACTATGATGGAAAACAGTGGAGAATTTTGTAAACAGCTATGTGAAAATATAATTTATATGCCATAAAATTCACTCAATTTGAGGTATGGTTTGATGAATAGAATGAATGAATGAATCCAAAACAGATTATCCAGAAGAATGACAAAATGCTACCATCAGCAATAGCCAAAATACAAATAAAGCTTAAACCATCATGTTTTAGTAAAGGAAGAAAACATAATATAATCCAAAGTAAGATGAAAATAGGAACAATAACCAGAGATGGGAAAGAAATTAAAATAGTTATGCGAGCCTCCCCATGGCTTGATTCTATTAAAATACATTTGAAATCCTGTATAAAGGGATATGTTTTAATGAAAAACTACCAAAACGATCTCAGAAAAGGTACAAAATCCAAACAAGGCCAAGAAGTTCAAAAAATGTACAAAGATATAACTACCCTCAAAAATGAAACACGAGACATTAAAGATTTCAGAGTTAACTTCTACGAAGCATTCTAAAGAGTGATAACTCCAGTGTTATTCAACTATTCCAGAGCACAGAGAAAGACAGAAAGCTTTCAAATTATTTCTACAAGGTCAGCAAATCACGACTACAAAAACCGAGTGTGGAGAACCAAGAAAGGAAAATTATGACCCTACCATAATTATAAATATCGAATAAAAAAGTCTTTAAACACAAACGATAAATTTCAGCTATATGTTAAAAAAAATAACATATCAAAACCAAGTAGAGACTTAAAAATAGGAAAGGATGATAAAATATTAAGAAATATGTTAGTTTAGCTCTCTGTATGAGAGTATAAAATGCAGAAAATCATGCTATTCTCTGAATAAACATTTGAAAGATTTTATAAATGCAATATATATTTTTATTTTTTAAAATACTGGTAGGATATAAACAGAGTAGTACTGTATTCACATCATTTGTGGCTGCAACTCGAGGTATATAAATCTGTAGTGGTGTGTAGCTATTTGGATAGGTGGATATTTAATTATAGATATACATCAATTCCCCAGAACCATACTAAATGCAAAATACAAGAATCATATCCATGTAAGTTGGGAAAAACTTATGTATGACACCATCACCACCATCATTGTTTTGAAACTACCAGCTATACCACTAGGGAAAAAAATTGAGAGGAACAAATATGAGAATTAACATTATTTGCAAATTAAATAATGATCTAATTATAAAATTTAAGAAGCTAAATAAAAATATTAGAAACAACTGATTTCTATAAAGTACTGATAAAATGAGTATAAAGTTAATGTTAATTTATATATAATTATAATGTTAATTATATATATCAACTGTTAATTACATATATACAGAGAGTAAAACAGGGGAAATCTTATTTGCAAAAGAAGTTCAAAGTAACGTCATTTGTCAAAAATAAGCTTATGATGAAGAGAACTTAAAATTCTATGGAGGAATGTGGTTTAATCCTCAAATATGTGGAAATAAATGCATTGTTAAAAGAAACAGTATTGTATAATAAATTCTCTCCAAATCATTCTAAAATTTAATGAAATGCATTTGCAATTACCAGTAGTGGTGTCTGTGCTGCGAGGCGTGTGTGGTGTTCTTTCATTCAGCAGACTGAAACATGGATTTATCTACAGGAATAAACATTTAGTATCACCAAGAAAAGGCTGAAAATGAAGAGTGGTGAGAAAGGGACATTTTAATAATAAAATATATTATGAACTTTGAATAATTGAAATAGTTTTATGCTGGAGAAAAAAGAGGAATAAAACAGAACAGAGGCTCTAAAAGTGGTACAAAGTGCAAGTAGAAATTTAGCATAAGATAGAAGAAGCATTTAAAACCAGTGACGGAAAGAAGTATTATTCAAAAAATGCTGTTTGTCCATTGGCTGAACCGTTTGCAAAAATAAAACTTCAGTGTCACCTCGCTCCTCACACTAGCAATATTAAAGAGGGATCAAAATTTAAACATGCAATTGAAAATTTATAAATACCAACATAAAAACAAGTTTACTTATACTTTGGAGAGTATGTTGTCTCTCCAAGAACATAATGCTATAAATGATAAAGAAAAAGTCCAGTAAGATGATCTGGATAAAAATTTAAACTTCTGTTTAATTTAGCACTAAACATGCTATCTATGTGGTCAAAACACAATTTCCAGACTGAGGAAATACGTTTGAAACATGCCCAAGACACAAAAGGATATTTCCATTTAACAAAATTAACTGGAGCCAATGTAAAGAGAATATAAATAGCTATTTCACAGGTAAAAAATAAAGATGACCAATAAAGAGAAAGGCTTAGTTTTATATATATTTAAGTGCAAATTAAGCCGATAATGCTTGCTATCTTTTGCTTAAGTTTATTTTTTAGAATTCTTTGATTGAAAAGTAGCAGTGAAGGTGAAGTAAAATTAGTGGAGGTATTGGGGAACTTTTCTGGGTTTCTTCCTTTTTGTTTTCCTTGAGACAGAATCTCATTCTGTCACCCAGGCTAGACAGAGTACAGGAGCATGAGTCTAGCTCACTGCAACTTCAAACTCCTAGGTTAAAGTGAGACTCCTGTCTCAGCCTACTAGGTAGCTGGGGCTACAGGGGTTCACCAGCTCACCTGGCTGGCTCAATTTTTCTGTTGTTGGTAGAGATAGAGTCTAGCTCTTACTCAGGATTACAGGCATCAGGCACCACACCCCATCCAAAGTTGGCATCTTTTATGATCGTTCATCTACACAGAATATTCTGAGATATATGTGTAGTGATATTTGATGCTGCTTTATGTGCAATGAGAAAAAATGCTGCTTATGTGCAATGAGAAAAACACAGTATGATTTTCAGATGCATCATGGTACACAGAATAAAGGAAATGTGTAACCCCAGAAAGCATGGTATGACATGACACGATTTTTTTCCCCCTGAAACAGATCTCAGGTGGCTGGATAATTGCATCTATTAATCATTAGTTCATGAAGCACTCCCATTATCTGGACCATAGATGGCTCACTTTTATCCAGTTAATTACATGATTTATTACTTTCTTCATAACAAATAAGCACCCTTAAGACACCACCCAAAACAAAAGGCAGGACTCTGGCAATAACCTACATGTAGCCTAAACCAAGCCTATCGCTTGGTTTCCCAACAGAGGTGACTAATACCAGAAGTTCTGTTTTCACCATTCCCTTGACTTTTTAAATAATTATTTTCTCAAATTTGTATACAAAATATGAAGTTAATGTTTTCTTTTCTAAACATGTTACATGACATATGTTAGTTTTAGGTTATTAAATTTTTAACAAAAGTACCATGGTATATGAATTCTGTTTTCATCATTCTCTTGCATTAATAGTTTTATTATAATTAAATATTTTCCTAACAATGTTTTATGTAGGCATATATTATGATTTTATCTTTATAAAAAAGTATCATTCTGTAAAATATCTTTTAGGCCTTTTCCTTTTAATATTTAGAGCCTTCCAGATTGTTGGTGGCTTAAAACAATACAGATTTATTCTTGTACAATTCTAGAAGTCAGAAATATGAAATGGGTCTCACTAGGCTAAAATCAGGGTGTTGCCAGAGTAGTGTTCTTTTTGGAGGCTCCAGGAGACAAGCCATTTTTTTTTTTACTTTTTCCAGCTGCTAAAATCTACCTGCATTCCTAGCGTGTGACTCCTTTCTTCACCTTCAAAGCCACAGATGGCTGGTCAAGTCTTTCTCAGATCACATCACTGTGACATTTATTGGTGTGCCTACTTCTTGTACTTCTTTTTTTTTTGGAGACCATGTTTCAAGCTTTCGCCCTAGGTAGAGTGCTATGACATCACAGCTCACAGCAACCTCAAACTCTTGAGCTTAAGCCATTCTCTTGCCAAGGCCTCCCAAGTAGCTGTGACTACAGGTGCCCACCACAATGCCAGGCTATTTTTTGGTTGTAGTTGTCATTGTTTATCCATCCCGGACTGGATTCATACCTGCCAGCCCTGATGTATGTGGCTGGTGCCCTAGCTTCTGAGCTACAGACACTGAGCCTACTTCTTGTACTTTTAAGAACCCTTGTGATTACATTGAGCTCTCCCAGGTAATCAAGGATATTCTCCATATTTTATAGTCAGCTAATTAAGAAACTAAATAATCTTCAATTTTAATTCCCCTTACCTATAACAATATATTCACAGATTCTGAGGGTAAGGTCATGGATATCTTATGAGGGCTATATTCTGCCTACTGCAACAATCACATAGTTTGTGACTTTTTAAGGCAGCTTTTCAGACAATTAATGGATCCTATATAAATAGCTACTTGCAGTGGTAGAGAGTATATTATGCTCCCTGCTGTCTATCAATATTGACATAAAGATGGGCATTCCATTTCAGTTCTTGAGCTTTCTGGTATGAGTTCACATCAATCTTCATTCACAAAACTAAAGCCACTTTTGTGTTTTAATACATCCACCATAGTAGCTTCTGAATTTTATTAAGACCTTCAAAATAACTCAAAAAAGGAAATAATTCTGTGGACTTAGTTATAGTCAGTTTTTTGACAACATTTGTTATTCCTCTTCCATTTGTTAGATGAGGAACTTTTATATAGATGCCTGAGTTTCACTACTGTATGTTCAACATCAAAGGTAAATATAGAAAAGAATATTAACACAAAGTAAGTGTAAAATTTAACTGGCATTCAAGTTAGTTTGGATAGTAAAATATTTGTATAGTTTTTATTTAAGTTTTTTGTAAAGTGAAATTTATAGTCCTCAAGGCTTTGGGGAAAATTAATAACCATTCGAAATTACACACCTTCTCTATTTACACATGACTGGAATATTACAAGACATTCATTGATTATTCCTATAGGAAAATCAAGCATAAATGCCATATTAAATCATACATTGTTAACAATTAAATTTTTCATTTTCTTTTTGCAATTTTATATTCTTGTTGTTATTTTTTATTTCAATAGCTCACCAATATTCTTTTCTTTTTCTTTTTTTTTTAATTGAATGGTAACTACTCACCAATATTCTTAATAATGGTAACTCCTGACTTAATGTTTATTTGGGATTTTACTGAAATTCTATTTTGATCATTTGTAATGACCTGTATTTAACAAGCAGTAAAATATATATGCATAAGAATCTTTATCTTAGCGCCTACAGATTGCTAATTCCAACTGCAACCAAGTGCTACTAATAAATACAAATCATAAGTGGGTAGAAATGACCTTTTGGAGCACCCTGTTGTCTTGTTAATCTCCATGTTTCCACATTATTATGCCTGTTTTAATATTGGAGACTGAAGTGTCAAGAATCTCCAGGGAAAGGATCTTTGGTAACAAATAGATGTGTACTTTACTTCAATTTTCTTCCCTTTGAAAATCAAATCCAGAATAGGCTATTGCAGGACAAGAGTAGTGTTTATATAATAGAACCCCTATTTCTGTCATGCTCTATTATTTATGTACTCTCATCTACTACAACTGGTTACTTAATCCTTTTTGTCCTGGGTAACTAGGACTGTGCTACTGCTAGCCCCATATTACTGGCCGGCACCCTGAGAAAGTGAGTATGTGAATGGTGTGCCCGCACACGTTCTACTTAACGGATTCTGTTGAATGCCACCAAACGAAAGACAGGAGGTAAAGCAGAGCTTCCCTGAATAGATAAGAGATGGGAAGAAATGCTTTAGCCAGTGTTTTGAGACTAATTTGTTGAATTTAATTGAATGAACTTGGGTTAGAAAAGCAAATATTCTAAGGTCTAAAAAGGACACATAGATAAATATGATTCAGTTCTCAGAGTTTAAAATCTAGAGAAGCCAGTGGACTTGTAACTACAATAATGAAGTCAGAATGTTACAAGGGAGGGAAGAAAATAATAAATTGGTTGTAATTTTTATTTCATTTTTGAGGCAGGTTGTGCATTTTTATATTTACAAAATTAATTTTAATAAAATAGGCTCATAAGAATTTTCAAAAATGGTATGGAGAGATTCCAAGTCCTCATTGCCCAGCTTCCTCCAAGGTACCAACTTACCTAACTACAGTGCATGATCAATGCCAGGAAATTGACACTGGTGCGGTAAAATTTGCTCAACTACATACTGTAGTGAGTGGTCTTTTTAATCTGTAGAAATAGGGGAAGGAAGGAAAAAGCAAGTCTAGGTTGAGGGAATAGCATTTGGTTAAGGATAGACCACGAGGGAATTTAGATTTTCAAAGAAATCTCCTGAAAGCAACTTTAACAAATAGGCCAAGATTTCCACTTTACAGATGAACTAATAAGGCCCAGAGAGAGATTAGGTAGTGTGTGTATTTAACTTTCTTTCTTCGGTTAGTAAAGTTTAGATACACTTATATATCATACACTTAAGTATTGGTCTTCAGAATCTTAGTCCAAGTATATTCCTCCCCGAATCTTTGATGAGATAAAGACACAATTACTCTTTTCTTTTGGAACCTCTTTCAGGAGCTCACTCTATGCATATTTTTTTCCTAAGACCCTAGAGCAGAGTGCAACATCTAGCACAGAGTAGACACTCAATAAATAGGTTTCTTCAATAAGTAAGCCAATGAATTTACTTTTCAGTCTCTAGACACTGAAAGAGAGACAGGCCAACAGAGGACAACCAGAGGATAAATCACACCCACAATTAGCCAAGTGCAATGGAAAGTCATTACCAACAGTCAAAATGACAGCTGCAAGAAGAAAGTTAGAGAAACACAATTTATTTGAATTGTGGTGAATTAAAAACGTACACAGGTAATTAGTCCTATTTCAGCTACACTGTGAAGTATATCTGTAAATACAAGGACTGAGTATTCAATGTGCAAAACAGTACTCTTTTCATTTTCTGCATTTTTTAATTAAATCATAAACACATAGATCATGTATACATTTATGGGATACAATGTGCTGTATTGAAACATTCAATGTGGGTGTGCTTTACAATTTCATATAGAATTAGGAATGCTTACATCACACTGGTTGATATATACTTCATCTCATTTACTCAGTTATTGTGTTAAGACATTTATACTCTATACTAATAGATCTGACATATACCCTTGCATTATGCACCATAGGTGTGATCCCATCATTCACCCTCCCTTGATCTAACCCTCCCCGCTCCGCTCCCATCACACATGCTTTCAAGTCCCTTTGCAGGGACGATTATCGTTCTTAGCTTAATTCCAAGCTTAAAAACAGAACCATCACAGAAATGCTGCTTTTCTTATTGAACAGTCTGTAAGATAGTTTGTTGCCAAATTAAGCTGCACGCAGCACTTGTTAACTTAATTAGCAACCTAATGGTTGAACTGCAGCCTGACTAAATGCATGTTGCCTTGGATAGAAATTGCTTTGAAACCACAGGCACTTCGAGAGATGCACAATCCGGTGGATATTTATTTTCCCTTTTGGCCTAGAGAAAAACCTGATTGCTGGGAGAAGATCTTCTACTTTCCTATTGAAGCCCAAACAGCTTTACTAGGAGCCAGCACTTTCCAGGGATATAAAACATGCCTTTTTCAAAGGCCACGTGCAAGTGAACTCCCAAAGGGCTAATGGATATCCTTCTGCCTCCATTAATAGCACAGAAAGCAAACTAATTAATTAGAGGATGCACTGAATGAACTCCATTTATCACCAAAGAGCTCAAGAGATAAACAAATTATTTAAGAGCTTATTGAAAGCAGGAATCAAGAAGGCACTTGCCAAGGATTCAACCTGGTATATTTGTGACTATCCCTGTATTAATAGCAGTGTCAAAACCTCTTGCTTGAGAGAGAAAATTTTATGTAACAGAGGGTCTAGGTAGGTTGATTTGCCCACAGTTCTTAAATTGTTATTGGGTTGTTGCTTTTCTTCAGAATCTGCTGATATCCCTTGGGCTCAGATGTAACCAGATGTTCTGATTCTAGGAAAACAGAAGCTCAAGATGATGTGCATTTAGAACACTGAACTATTAAAAAGAGACAGAAGATAAAGAGTTAGAAGTAGTGAAGACTATTGTAATTTTAATTATATATCTAGGTTAAATATCTAGGTTATATATTATATAAATCTCTATGGTTTAGAGATTCAACATCTAGATGATGTGGTTTAGAGATTTACCTAATATAAAATGATTAATTTGTATAACTATGCTGTCATTACTACATACATACATATATGTATATAAATATATGTGTGTATGTATGTGTGTGTGTGTGGTTTTATATATATCCACATATATGCCAGATTCCTAGGTCTCTGGCATACAGGAAAAAAAAATCGTGCATATGATAAAATGCATTTCCCAAACAGACCACTCGTTCCCATTATCTTCCTTAATTTTTTTTCATCTGAACCTCTTTTCTCTTGTAAACTGCAATGCCACTGCATTTTGCCAGGGCCTTAGAATTCTGCCCACATTGATCTTTATCTCACAAAAAAAGTGCTGACCTGGGCTACAATAGGTTTTGTTGTGCCTAATACCTTGGCAAAGGTTACGTGGATGGAGGGCATCCCAATTGTAAGTGGTTCCCCAAGACTAAATTCAGGATGTGGGGTGGAACCTCTGTCTACCTATAAAATGTGCTGCTTGTCTTAGAACTCATATTAGCTATTATTAACTAAAGAGAAACAGTTCCTAAGAATCGGGGGAGTTGTTTTATAGTGTCTAATTATAGAGGTAAACATACTGATTTGGGTATGTAGTACAATTGGAAAATCCAAGCAGATAAGTTGGTGCCTGTGTAGGGATACACAGAAATCTCTTGTGTCCTCCTCCTCCATCTCCGGGCTTGATTTTTTCCCTCCTGATATAATAGTTCCAAACTTTGTCCAACATGATGTTGACTCAATTACTATTTCTTTTCCTCAGTAATAGGGACCATGTACTTTTCAACATAGGAATTAAGCAACTGCCAGGTACTTGACACTCTAGAAAAGTGGTTCTCAACCTGTAGGTCACTGTCCCCTTTGTAACAAAGAAAATACATCCTGCATATCAGATATTTATATTACGATTCATAACAGTAGCAAAATTACAGTTATGAAGTAACAACGAAAATAATTTTATGGTTGGGGGTCACCACCACATGAGGAACTATATTAAAGGGTTGCAGCATTAGGAAGGTTGAGAACCACTGCTCTAGAATATGGTGATAAGTTTTGAAAAATTAATTAAAAATTCTTCTATTGCCTCTGTACCCTGAAAAGGGTATTTGATAAGACATCTTCTTTAAATCAA
>CAUYQV010151058.1:0-87332 GCA_963574575.1 Galagoides demidoff | reverse complement strand
CATCACAGCTCATAGCAACCTCCAACTCCTGGGCTCAAGCGAGTCTCCTGCCTCCACCTCCCAAGTAGCTGGGACCACAGGTGCCCGCCACAATGCCCAGCCATTTTTTGGTTGCAGCCATCATTGTTGTTTGGCGGGCCCGGGCTGGGGATTCGAACCCGCCACCTTAGGTATACATGGCTGGCGCCTTAGCCGATTGAGCCACAGGCGCCGAGCCAATACTACAGTTTTAATGCAGCATTTAAGATATGAAAATGAGAAAGAACAGAGAGCTCTTCCCACCAAATTGTCATCATATCCCCATCCTTGGATTATTCAAAAATTAGGAGATGCTATTACTCAAATTAGACCTGAAGCTAATTACTAAGATATGTCACTTGACAAAGTCAAATCCCAACAAGAACATAAGCCGTATACAAAAGCTTCTCACCTTGCTAGGCACGATATCCCAATAATTCCTTCTGAGTCAAAAACACCATTAAACTGAAAATGCATTTAATACCCTGTTAAACCCACCAGAAAGCTAAGAACTGTTAAGTTGAACCATGGTAGATCGGGACAGTCTGTGTATCCTTTTGCCAAAGGTCAAAAGCAAATAATCATCTGTGAGAAGTATAAAGGGGGATGCATAATATTTTGCCACATCAGTTCCTATGGGATGTTAGTGGGTACTTCCTCTATAGGTTAAAACTACAGTTCCAATTAAAAATTAGTATTTACATTTAAAATGCACAGCTGTGATGACTATATTTTAAATTGAGTGACATTACAAATCAAATTAAATTTTTTTTTAAGAATTTACAGCAGATCACGTCCCTTTTAATCGGAGACGCACACTAACAGCGACCCCATGTTGGATCTGTGACTTCTGCCAGACAACAGCAACACTACAGGTATTTTCTGGAGAAAGAAATTCAAGTTCAAAGAAATAAAGTAACGTTCTCATTATGCTCAGGCGGCAGGACTGGAACCGAGGACTCCTGGCCTAATTCTGAAATGCTGTCCCTCCAAGGTGCCCCCCTACACCCTGTCAGTGCATTTGGGCTGTGCCCCCGCAGGGTAAATCAAACACTGCTCTCTGGAGTATCAGATCTTAATCTACTTTTCCTTCCCAAGGACAGAAACCAGCTCACAATAATAATGATAATAACAACCCCGCCAGTTGTGAAGACCTAACCGGACAGACACTAAGTGTGGAGTTGAACATGTGCAGCCTCCACACATACTGCAGCCGCTCAAAGACCAATATGATTTACTACGTCAAGTGATTCAGTGATTCCAAGTGTTAAAAATACACCCGCTAATTTGAGTACCTTCCATCCCGCTCCCTAATGCTGTTTTATGAACATACTGATACAAAAATTACCACCTTCAAACATTTCCTTTCTTCTCAAAAGAGAGTGCTAGGGCATGACTCTGTATGTGTGTATTTGTTTGATATGGAAAGCAGTGACTTTTTAAAGTCCTCTAATTGTTTTGGTGCCTTGGAATTCTTGAAGAAGCCACGCAAAGTCAATATTAACGTTCACAACTACGTAAAAATTTGTTTTTCCAATTTCCCATTTCCTTTCAAAGGAAAGTTATGAATCAGTGAGCTCTGCTGGAGCAGGGATGAGAACCTGGCTCCTACATTTTCCCAAGTGTCTGAACCACCTTCCGAAAGCCTCCCTGGACTTCTGGAAAATTTCTGAGCCTTGGGTTCTTTACCCAGACCTGTGACAGTCTCTCAACCAGCAACACTCAAACTGCCCTTCACTGTTTCAAACTTGACATCCTCAATTCTGATTGAGAAAGACTGCTTGATCCCAGGCTACCACACACTTCTGCACCAGAAAGGTTAATCGCATGGAGAGTTCTGGAGGTCAGAGCAGCTCAGCTAACTGCGATGAACCTGTGAATTTGATATGAAGAGTTTTCAAATAAAGAAAAATAATTGCTTTTATTCTCCTTTTTCGATAACACTTCTGTTAAATATATAATTTACCACTTTCTCTTTTTCTTTGTTACTCATTCTTGGAAGCTACTCTACCTGTTGCGTTGACTTTACAAACAGGTGTTTCAGTCTCTGCCGCATTTCAGGTTCACAGCAACAGACACCAAGATAATTAGGTGTCTATGACCGTCTTTGTCTTAATTACTCAAGTTTTAAAAAACACATATTATCCAGCACTAGATAAGTATTGGGCCGACTATTGATTCTGTGCTTCAAAGTGCAGCATGTAGGTTGAGAAGCCAGAGTTTCAACGCAGTTGCCAAGAGGTGGGAGCCCGGCCACAGACTGTGGTCCCCTCACGACCTGAAGTCCAGGCCAAGCCTGAATGGGGACTTTAACTCTGCTGTAGGTATAACTTTAAAGCAAAGAAATTAAGAAAAATGATTTCATTGCTGAATGATCTGAACAGTTGTCTCAGTCACCCAGACTCTGATAAAACTCAGGGCCGTGGAATGGCCCCAGCTTGTGCTCACAGGTAATTTGTGCCTAGTGGACACCTGCTCAGGTGGGTGAGCTGCTCAGGGGACTTCACAGCCTCATGAGCGATGTCAGGAATGACCCAAAGGATACATAAAATCTACTCCTGAAACAATGTGTCAAATTATTTTATACACACACACACACACACCCATGAGTGCACACTCATATATATACACAAAAGAGTAATCCACTGAGCGAACCAACTTTTTGTCTTATTCTTCCAAATCTGGTTTTAATACGACCACTGTGCTTTGCGTGTGATGCTCATCCTTCCAGTTTACGAGCTCCACCTTCTCTGGAAGGTTAACTTCATGAGGAAAGCTACTATCTTATCTCATAGCACTTTGTTCCCTGTTGAATTTCTAGCACCTACGCACAGTCTCTGACGCAGAATAAATACTTAATGAATGAGTGGATGGGTGGATGAATGGATGAAGAGAAAAGGCATTGCACAAGATTTACCTATCAAAATCTCACCAATGGTCCTTAGCAACGTTTTTGTCAGTAGAGATGCTAAATACATTTATTTAATACATTTGTTCAATGCTATAAGAATTCTAGGAAGTTTTTGTCTTTTTTTTCTCTTTGGGTATTTAATGAATACCGTTAGCACAGGGCCCCAAATTCAACTAGAGCGTCTTTGAAAAAAAGCAGATAACTGTTCAGCAAAGATTCTCACCAAAGTATTTGCCACAACAATGTTAAGGAAACAAAAATTGATACAAACCTATTTAGCTTATACTAATTTCTAAAAAATAAATGAGTCGAATTATACTTACATATAATGTAATAATCTTTGTTCTTCTGAAATTCTAGACCCCAGAGGTTAGGGCTGAATTCTTGAAACTTGATAGTGAATTTGACATCTTGGTCTGGTCTGGCACAGTTGAGAAGAGGGGTGTTTTCCTTCTTAATGGTGCATCTGTCTGCTTGGTCTTTATCAACCATATAAACTTTATAATATTCATACTGGCCAACAGTTTTAGAGTCCACTTTGGGGCAAATAATATCCAATTTGTCTCCTATCTGTGGGTATAGTACCAGGCCTTGTCCAGGTAGAAATCTAAAAACATAAAAAAATAAAATAAAATAAAATAGCCATTGAGTTGATACACGTTAACAGTATTAATTATACTTCGAAAATAGCCAGACAAAGACCCTGGTCCCCAATTAGTTTCAGATCCACACTGCTATTTATCAAAAGTCTCTTAGTTCAGATCAACATGAAATAAAAATATTTTGGAATTAAGCTTTAAAGGAAAAAAAAGAAAGAAAGAAAGCCCTCTGTTTACTCTAAGCCACAGGACCTGCAACCTGCTGGCATCTCTTCCCCACCTCTTGACTTGTGCTACTCCAGCGCTCCTTTGTCTAACTCTGCAAGAACCTTTCCTCCATCATGAGTCAGAGCTTCCCACATGTTTGTTATTTTTTAACCATTGGCAGTGGTAGTTTATTGGGCATGCCTCAGAAAGACCTCATCGATTCCAGGGAACAGTGAATCCACTAATACATTGTTGTCCTGCTAGTTTCCATTTGCTGTTGATGTTAATTAACAGACAAGTTTCATCAAGAATGTTTCAAATTACTTATCATAATTAGTCAGTCACTGATCAAACAATGGGTTTTTTATTACACTGAACAAAAGAAATGTCTTACAAACCCATAAAAGATAACCAGAAATAATTAGTTGTAGTATTGATTCAGCTGCAGAGTGAGAGTCCTCTGCTTGCAAGGGCAACAGCTAGCGTCCTCGCTCCACGAAGCTTTTCTTTCCCTCCCTTGAGATGTATTTGCTCCAATTAATTCTTAGAAGCAAATCTTTAGAACTAAGACTACTGATACAATATCCCCTCAGTGCTCACAGCTAAAAGCTACCCTCCTCCCCCTTCTCCGTCTTGCTAGCCATGCTGCTGAAAGATCTTTCTTAATGGGGAGTTTCTCTGAAAAACTGAGAGGCGAGCCTCCTAATGAACCTCCCTCCACAAGTGCTAACACTACAACACACTTAGACATCCCAGCTCCTTCGAAAGCAGCCAAGCCTGCAGGCTCATTAAAATATTAAAGCCTGAGAATGAAGCGCTGCCTCTGATCCTTCCAGTCCACCCAATCTCTGCCCAGAGACACACGGCCACGGTGACTACAGGGTCATAATTCACCCCCAGAGAAGTGAGGCCCAGGGCTACCCCCAGTTTCAAATCCACACTGAGGTAACGGGTTATGATTCATGCTCATGAATGGTATTCATTTTCTGAAACGTGCAGGAGAGCAGTTATGAAACAGCAGCACACATAACAGAAATTATATTATAGATTCATATTAAAGACAAATACTCTTTATGGCAGGAGAAAGGCATGTTGTCCCCGGCAGCTTGTTCCCTCTTCTTGGGAATGTGTTATTGTACAACCCCCAAGTTGGGAGGGTGGTCTTTGCTTTCTTAACTGAGCTCCTTTAGCAAAGGCATATGACATTCATTCATTCAAAAAAAAAAAAAAGAAGTGAACGAGAATAATTTAACATAAAATCTTTCTGTGAAGCAGAACTTAAAATGAATTTTTTATAACAAAGATAAATTTAAAACCACCATGTGTGCACTGTTGAAGAATTGTCTAGAACTCGTGACAAATGTAGATCGCACTTGCTTAGTGAGAGCCTGAAAACTTTTTGGCCATTTCTACAGTTTTCTGGAGAGATAACTTGTAAAATACAATGCCAGGGGACCGAACAGTATCCACTCAACCTCTTAAATGCCTATGTACTCACTCCAGACAATTTCATCTTCCTTGGGGCTAAAACACAACTCAGTTTCTACAGAAATAGATTGTGTTTTGTTGTTGTTGTCGTTGCTATAAGTCTTTTATTTTTATTTTTTGCAGTTTTTGGCTGGGGCTGGGTTTGAACCCACCACCTCCAGCATATGGGGCCTCACTCCTTGAGCCACAGGCGCCACCCGTTGTCATTACTTTAAGACAGCGTGTCACTCTATTGCCCAGGCTACAGTGCTATGGCCTCAGCTATCACAACAACCTCAAACTCCTGGGCTCAAACAATCCTCCTGCCTCAGACTCCCAAGTAGCTAGGACCACAGGTGCCTACCACCATGCCCAGCTAGGTTTTTTTTTTTTCCATTTATATTAGAAATGGGGTCTTGCTTTTGGTCAGGCTGGTCTCAAACTCCTGAAGTCAAGGGCTCTTCCCACCTCGGCCTCCCAGAGTGCTGGGATTACAGGTGTGAGCCACAGTCCTGGCCTACAGGATAGAATGAATCAGAATGCGTATGAATCAGGCTAATTTCTTTGCCTCCTCACCTCCCCATGGTGATTCTGTTGTGTTGCTGTGGTTAAAAACCAGTGGCAAGATGCCTGGCAGTAGGCACAAGATAAATTCTGTGAGCAGTAAGTTGCTCATCTCTCTGACACTTCCTTTTTTATGTCTTATTCTATGACCTTTTTAGGAATTCTTCAAGATATACTAAAACCAGAGGCTAATTTCAGCCTGGGGTTTCCCTTCCCACTCTAAACATTTTCCATCCTGCTCGGTTCCTTTTGTAGCTGGCACAGAGCAGCGCCACCGAGGGTTATCTGCTGTTAGGAAAAGCTTCCTAAGGAACAAACTCTGGGGCCTTCCCAGGAGTCAGGGAGCAGGAGCCTCTCCAGACACATGTACCCATTTCTTGGTCCACCCACTCAGTCCTCATAAGAAAATGCATCACACCGCTCCCAAACCCTACATCTCTGTACATCCTAGAACTCCCCCCATCACACCATACACCCAACATATGCCTCAGTAAGCTCTTTCTTCATTCAAAATGTTCCCAAGATCCACTTTCCTTCATAACTTTTTTTTTTTCCTGCTTAACTTAAAGACTCATAGGTCTGTGTGGTGGCTCCCATCTGTAATCCTAGCGCTCTGTGAGGATAAGGCGAGTGGATCGCTTGAGCTTAGGAGTTCGAGACAAGCCTGAGCAAGAGCAAGATTCTATCTCTGATAGAAAAACTAGCCAAGGATTGTTCTGGGCGCCTGTACTCCCAGCTACTTGGGAGGCTGAGGTAGGGGGATCACTTGAACCCAAGGGTTTGAGGTTGCTTTGAGCTATGACACCACAGCACTCTAGCCTGAGTGACAGACAAAGACTGTCTCAAAAATAAAATAAAGACTCCTGGGAGGTTCCTGCCCTGCCAGCCAAGTCACTCCTCCTGACTGTCCCATGACCCACTGAATCGTAGCACCAGAGGGTGTCCTGAAGTCAAGAACACAGGGCACGGGCTGGTGTGGCTTCAGGGGGCTCTGCGTTTTAGACCATGTTTTCAGAAAGCACAAATCACTTATGTAATTGAGCAAGTCTTTTAAACTCATTTCCCAAACAAGCCATGCCTTCCTCTGCGTGACGTGTTCATTCAGTGTGTGCAATCCAACTTGGTTAAAAATATATACTGGTCAGCGCCCAGGGAGGCTGGCAGCACAGCCTGTCAGAATGGCGGCACAGGCCGGGCACAGTGGCTCAAGCCTACGATCCTAGCACTCTGGGAGACCAAGGTGAAAGGATCCTTTCACATTAGGTGTTTGAGACCAGTCTAAACAAGAGCAAGGCCCCTTCTTTACTAAAAATAGAAAAACCTAGCTGGGCACTGTGGTGGGCACCTGTAGTCCCAGCTACTCTGGAGGCTGAAGCAAGAGGATTGCTTGAGCCTAGGAGTTTGAAGCTGTTGTGAGCTAGGCTGAGGCCACGGTACTCTAACCAGGGTGACAGAGTAAGACTCTGTCTCAAAAAAACCAAACAAAAACTCTCACTATTCCTAATGCTTCAGAAAACGTCAATTCCGCTTTCAGAATACACTGTGACAAAAAGTAGTCAAGAGTTTGATCCTTTGCTCTTCAAAAGCAATTGTTTCAAGAGTTCATTAAAACAATTACTGCTTCTTTAATTAAATCAATACAAAAGGACCCAAGAAAAAAGATACGTGTGTGTGTGTGAGAGAGAGAGAGAGAGAGAGAGAGAGAGAGAGAGAGAGAACAGACAGCACACCAGTGCCTTTCACTGATGAGAACATGGTTTCTCAGTAGACAAAGAGTGACTCCAGCTGAGAGGCCCTGGGCAGACCTCCTGGCCATGTCACCGCCCAGGGCAATCCTCACACTGACCACAGCTGAGCCGCACAAGGCCTCTGCCTCCCAAGAGCCCTCACACTCTCAACACCGTGGCAAACCAGAGCGCTGTGACAAGAACTGGGCCGGATGCTGGGAGTGACAGAGGACACTGCTCATCAGGAATTCATCATCTCGCTCCCTGAGGGCAGGCAGGGCCCCAGTGTGTCTGATTCAATAGGAAATGCCCAAGGGGATGACAGACGGCAGGCGCTCAATAAATAGTGAATTAGTTGAAAAATATGAATGAACAAATGGAACATAACATTTACACAAATTTAAGTCCAATTAAGTGCCACAGACTATCTGCAGATCACGGACGTGATCGGGATTCTCAAGACAACCACTGAGACTCCGAGCAGGGCAGGCTGAGCAGGAGGGACGGGGTTTCCAGAAGATGCCGCCCTGCGCACCATAGTGTTTGTGGAGAGAAAGGAGCTGTACAGATGGAGTCTCTGACTTTTTTTTTTTTTTCTGGAAACATTCATAAGTATCAGCAGTCTTCTATAATCCCTGTTTAAAATGCAAAACGGCCAAGTCCATCCAGAACCCTTCACCTCAGAAACCACCGCTGCCCTGGAGCCCTGCTCTCTGCTGGCCGGTCCACCCCACCTCCCACACGGCCACCTCACGTGCCAACAGGCGGAGATGCCCAGCGCCCAACAGGACACCACAGGAAATGCCCCTTTTTCTGAATTCTCTTTTCAGTTCTCACAGCAGCTCATTAAATGATAAATTTGGTTTGGTTAAACACATTTTTTCCTGAATCAAGCTTTTCATAGATAGATAAGCCATGAGGTGGAGGAAAATCGAGAGAAAAGCCAAGACACACACAGGCCTGCGAGGGCGGCGTGGAAAGCCCCGGGGATCCCGCTGCAGCCGGGCACAGGCCACCTGAAACCACAGGGAAGAGGCTGCTTCTGTGACAGTCATCTGGGACGACCGGTCCTGGGGGTGAGTGACGGCCCAGAGCCCAAAGTGAGAAGAGACAGATGACCACAGGGGCCCCATGTTGTAAATGTAATACTACAGATAGATTTCAAAATGTACCACTAGCAAGATGTACAGGGAAAGAAAACACGGTGAGTTTCCTGAGACTGCCAATTTTTAATGGAAAACAATGAATCTCATATATTATAATCAAGTCAGTAAAGGTAGAGTTCTATTATAGAAGGCAGGCGGTTTAGATGAGAATTTTGTTATTTTGAACTGGATTACAGGCCAGGCACTGTGGTTCACACCCATAATCCTAGCACTCTGGGAGGCTGAGGTGGGAGAATCCCTTGAGCTTAGGAATTCGAGACCAGTCTGATCAAGAGAGAAACCCCATCTGTACTAAAAAAGAGAAAAAATTAGCTGGGCATCACGGCAGGAGCCTATAGTCTCAGTTACTTGGGAGGTTAAGGCAGGAGGATCACTTAGGCCCAAGAGTTTGAGGTTGCTGTGAGGTAGGCTGATGCCACAAACTCTAGCCTGTGTGACAGAGTAAGACTCTGTCTCAAAAGAAAAAAAGAGCGGCATGATTTACAGACATGAATAAGTTGGACTACCCAGCACATGTCTGCCCTGAATATTTTGTAATATTCAATAATACACTTATCCCATATTAACTTTGAAAATGTTAAAAAAATATATGGTGATGACAACCAGCTAATTTTAAATTACTAAACTGACTACTGAGTTAGTGAACTGATGATCCACATTAGGTGTGAGATGCAGACTTCTGCTCACGTGCTGAGATAACATTCACCTTCTAACCAAACGGCGGAAGGAAACCTCCACACGGAGGAGGTGAGTCTTGTTAAACCTTGCCCAGACAAAAAGTGGTTAGAGACATATTATTTAATGAAATATGCATTTTTTTAAATCCAAAATAAAAACCAAAGATAATCAATAGAGATTCATGTCCAAATGGGAGGAAAACAGAGCCAGGCCAGTTCCTCTCTGAGCTATCTTCCCAGACTGGGGGTAAAAATGGATCCTGCTCCCCACCAGGAGAACCTCCCGACCTCCAGGCTCAGGACGCCTTTTGGGCAACAGTGCTATGGCTCCATACATTCGCTGGAGAGCTTCCCTGGGAGCCAAGGGAAAATATTATACAAGAGTTGGGAATACTGGGTTTTTCCCAGTGAATCATTCCCAAGACAATAGATGTCCTGACTGAGAATCAGATACAGAGGTGATATAATGTGGAAAAAAATGGAAGCCCTCAAGTAGGGTTTCCAAAGTTAACATGCCTGAAGTGAAATGATTTAACATCTTTTTACTCTCAGATTACCAATTGAATTTAATCTAAGTTCATAAAAATTATTCACCAAAGTGGACTCAAATACTTTTACATGAAACACTGTGGGTAAATCTAATAATCTCAGTTAGACATTAGTATTTAGTAATCAAATTAGATCTCTAATAACTTAAATTAGATGTTTCAACTTCAGAGTCATAATTGCAGAAGCTTTTTTTCCCCACTGATTAGGCAACATAATACTCTTTAATGTTAATAGACTAGAACACAGCCTCAGTGAATGGAAGAGAGCAGAAAGTTTCAATCTGCACTGTGCTCACACACGCTTGTTTAAGACACTGGCAAAATGCATTAAAGCATAAACCAGCCACCTAGAGCTCAGAGGTCACCACATGGGATTTTCATCCGCAGACCAGATCGTGCTCTCCGGGATGTGTCATGTCTGGGTTTTTCTACTAGTTAGTATGGCATTATCAGGTGCCTGGGGCAGGCAGACAGAGGCGGTGGTTGCCAGATCGATTTCTGCACTTTGCTTAGGGATAGCTTTGGAGGGGACCTGGAATTGCAACCCTACCCGCACCCCCCGCCATGGATGCCATCTTCCCTCCTTGTCTTTGCTCCACTGTTCATACCACAAGCACAAAAGTCTCATGACATCACGTGTGTTTCTTCAAGAGGGGCCAAAGCATGAGGGATAACTGAGAAGAATCCCCAAATTGCTGAGTGGCCACTTGAGGCTGGTGCAGTCTATGAAAATGCACAGGAGAAACAGATGGCCAGGTGGCTGTCCCGAGGGAAGGAACAGATCCCTGGAGGTAAATGATGGAGAGGCACCCCAAAGTCTCCACTCAGACAAGGACAAGTTAGCATGGGAGTAACAGCCTGCAAAAGTATTAAGCTGACACAGAATAAAGCGCTCAGAACAAAAGGTTTCTGTGCCCAGAGAAACAGCTGGAGCAGGTAAACCCCCATCCTCCAGACGACACACGATGACGGGGCTTCTTGGAAATGCTGTGTGAAAGCTCCAATTTTAAAAGTGTCGGATCAGATCCAGAACCACTTTTATCTAATGTTATGCACGTACACACTGATTAAAGTAAAATATGTTTACTATTTCTGTGTAATTATGGCAAGTATTGCGTACTTGGGTAATAGTGCCATGATACTCATGTAACCAGACAAAGCTAATCCTGCCATACGTGTTGGTGCGCAAGCAAATGGAGGGGGGTGAGGAGACAGGAGACCTGCACAGAGACAGCTCATCTCCCAAGAAAACCATCCAGCAACGCAAGGCTCCCAGGCAAATATACTCAACTTTTCTACAAAGAACTAACTTACTTTCCCTTTCGTTTTGAGATTATAGTAGAGTATATGTTCAGTATAAGTAGATAGCTAATTTCAGTTGAAAATATACACATGTTATTCTGTTCATTTTGCTGATTACACAGACACAGCAGTGCACAGATCTTGTTCCTGGCACTATCTTGGGCTACTACATGATGGACTCAGAGTGATTTTTAGCTCTCTGTGTTTTTTAAAATTCTCTGCAATCAACAGTCAATGTTTTTGTGATCAAATTAAAACTTTTTTAGTGTATAGTTTTTAAAAATGGTACTATCTTTCATAACTGATTTTAAAAATCAGTATTTAAAATATTTAATGGCTGTAGACTTTTGAACTTTTTGATGAAATTCCTTAGAAAGAAAATAAGTAAAATTATCACAATCTGCAATGGGGTCTATTTATTCTGTCAACGCCTGAGTTTGCAAAGCTGTAGTAATATATACCTTGTTTATTCAGATAAGTGCAAAATATGGGATACAATTTATGCTTAATCACTGTAATGCACACAAACATTTTAAAGATTCTGAATCTCAACTTTAGAAAAAGGAACAGCCTAGCAGTGAGCAAACCCAAGTTCACATAACAGGTTTATTCCCCAGCCATGGTTCTATATTAAGTATACTTTGTGTTTATCACGTTTTGGAAAATATGCACTTCTTCCACAAAATGCCTTAATTTTTATTTTAATTAAATGGCAAAGGCTACAGTGAAGAAGAGAAATCAGTGTATAAATTGGTTAGACTGAAATCTGAGTGAGGAACAGCATTCTGAAATTTTTCTGTAATTGGTCAGTGTTGCTGGTCACCTGTTGACAAAAGGACTCAGGGCTCAGGCAGCCCAAGCCCTGGAGGCCCTTAACCCTGCCCTGCACTTTGGGCTCTCAATGCCGCCATGGAGGTGGGGCAGCAGTAACACCAAGACCAAGATTCTCTTCCAAAGGGCCCAGTGCACTTAGGAATACAAATACTCTCCAAAGGGACTCTGCATCACAGCCACGCGAATGTGATGGCATATTTCAAAAACTAAGCAGGATGTCCGGTCCTGCATTATTTCCCGTGAATGCTAGATTGTTGCTGCAGTGTAGTAAGAGATTCTTTTGATGCCCCAAACTGAAGAGCTCAGTTATAAAATGAATAAAGAAAGCAGGGCCCAAGAAAGAACATAGCAATAACAAGCAATACTTAGGGAAAAATGTTTCCCTTTTTGTGTGGATAGCACTTTACTGCCCCCTTTTGCACTTGAACTTCAGAACAAGTTTCTATGCAGACATTCTGGGCAAGTTTCTACCCAGCCAGAGAAAGAGCTGGGGGTACAGAGACTGTCAGAGTTGCACAGAATTAGGTTACCAGATACTACTGCTCACAGTAACAAGTAATTACCTTAAATTTTCCAGCAAATGCACCACTATCTTCTCAGGGACTTTACACCTCCAAGAAATAAGGTAGTAATTGGAGGCTTTAATTGACATTTTCTGCTTTAATTTGAATGTGTTTGTGTGTTGGAACAATTGCCTATTTTCACAGGTGCCTCTTCTTTCACACTTTCCTAAAACAAATATCATGTGCAACATGAACCTGCTTTATTCAAGGAAAAGAAAAGGGGTCTAAAAGCAGGCTGTACAATTGGAGCTATTAAAGTGCTATAAGCAAAGAGTATGTGTGTGGGGGTGGGGTGGGAGTGGGGGGGGGGGAGTGCATTTCAAACGCCACACCAGTGACAAGCAAACTCTTTTCAAGAAAAGGAAAGATGAGAAGCATAGAAATTCAAATGTGCGGTGAGCTGATAGGCATACAAACCGGTTTAGCAACTCTCCAAGTTAGGCATATTGGTGCCTCTTCATCTATCTTTGGAAAAAGGCAATTAAACGAAAGTCTAAAGGAAAGTTTTATTTATCAAAGTCTAATCTGCAGTGACAGGGCTAGAGGGCACAGTCTCTGGCCAAAGGACCTCCACTTGCATTTCATAGAATCTGTTGTGTGCCGATGTGTATACTTTTATTTAAACTTAATCCATTTTCCTCTGTCATTCCACAATTACCGTATGAGTCAAAATAATATTAAGTTTCACAGCCTACAGTGCTGCACAATTGAATGAAAACTGACTCCTTTTGATGTTAATCTTGTTTATTTGTGATATAATCCTTAAAACATGGGTGGCTAAAGGAAATTTTAAAATGTTCAAACATAATTTTCTAATAGTTCAAACATATTTTTCAGAAAATTAACACAAGTATTTCATTTTTATCTGTGCCATGACTTTCACTGCCATAAAAATCTCCAATTCACAGAAGCAAGCCGCTCACAGGCTGAGGTTCAAAAAATATATTTTCTATTTGTTTATTAATAACTTAAGAAGTCAAATTATACGGTGTGATATATAGATATCATTGTTTTCTTTTCATGAGTTACCAGAGACTAATTAAAAACAAAAATCAACCACCTACCTCAAAACAAACAAAAAGTCTTTATTTATGAAACTGATCTAACCCCCCCCACAACCATTATCATAACTTTCCAAAAACAAACAAACGAACAAAAAAATCACCCTATTAATTGTGTAGGCAGATAAAGCAAAATTTGGGGTTTTAGAGAGTAAGGCTGGGATGCGCAGAGGTGCAGTGGGAAAGTGAGCAGAGGAGTGATCTCACCAACGCCAAACTTTGTTCTGCTCACTGGGCCACTCCGGCTCCATTATTGAAACAAGGATTTCATAACTCTCGGAGACAAGAGACACTGCAGGCCTCTTTCCCAACTGTAATTTGTTTGCGCCTGTACGGTCTTGTTCCAAACCATGCTTTTAGCAGAGTCTATAAAGGAAGGTGGAACTCTTGTTATTTATAGGTGAGACACTAGAAAGAAAAATGGCTTCATAGAGAAAGAAATTCAAAGGGCAGATCCAGCTGGTTCCCTTGTTGTTTTAGATGTAAGTGTTCAGATACATTTGCTCATTTACCTGAGTGGGAAAAATCACAGAGATGAAAAGTGTGTGTACGCCATCCAGGGAAGGGCCTGGCATTTAAAACACTCAAAAAAAAAAATGGAATTAAGATATGGAGCAGTGCAAAACGGTATCACCGTCTAGAGCGAGGGTGTGGGTACTGTTTATAACAACCCTTCTCATCGCTTTTATTCCTGCCACACATTTCTTTTTAACTCCAAAGAATTTGGTCTGTTTAGAAGTGTGATTCATCCACGTTTTATTGAAATGAAACCTCTCCCTTCTGGTGGGGAAAACAGCACGGAGAGGATGCTCAGAAGGGGCCGCCGTCCGCTCCTCCAGGACCAGACCCCAGCTCCCTGCCAGCCCTCCCTAGACTGCAGGCTCCATGGGTGCGCTGCAATGAAAGAATGAAGAAATGAGCAAGTGAGGCATAAGGGGAAAAGACACTCTGAGTCCTGCCTTGGTGTAAGAAGAGAGCCTCCTTGCCAGTCAGGCGTGAGCAGCCAGCAACATGATTTATGAGGCCACTTTACAAGCAACTACACAGCTGCCTCCCGGGCACTTGCTCCTTCCTGGGCTCCAGAGGCGTGGGGATGGGTCTGTTGTGGGCGTGCGACAGGAGACACCTTCCTGCAGGTCTCACGGCTTTGCCACGGAAGGAGAGGGAAGAGAGACAAAGCCGCGTCTGCACTGCTCACAGCAACAGAGCAAATCCAGGCGGGGTCACTGACCTCGTGCAGGTCTCCCCACCCCCCAGAACTGTGCACCTTTTACAGAGGGTGAACCCCGCTCCTCTGTACCTCTGTGGACAGAGGATTTACTGCCCGTGCCGCATCACCACTTGCAGTCTGGAATTATTTTGACCAATATCCCCAAATACCCCAGACGTTAAACACGACAAGCAGCTCCTGGGAACTAAATGGAATTGAACCGGACAGGGAGGAGGTGAAAGGAGGTGCTGGGCCCCTGAGTTCTGAAAGGAACGAAACTCAGGTTGGTAGAGGCCTCTGGCCAGCGGTCGCGTGGTCTGCAGGTACGCAGATGATGAGTGCGGTGAAAATGCAATCCAAGAGGCAGCCCTCCGGGGTCCAGAGAACCCCAGGCCCACCAATATTCACCGCCTGGCTTCCTTAAACAAACTGCTCCAAACTTGCAGAACATCAAAAGCCAGATGGGCTGTGCTGAATGAACCACAGGCGAGAAGCCAGAATCCCAGTTTGCTGCAGAAATAGGCCTGGACTTGATTTGAGTCTTCTCAGCTCCGACAAGCTGGAAGCTGGCACAGATCCCAAAATCCAAAATAAAATGGCATTTAATTGTGACTAGACTCTAAAAAAGATGTCATACTACCTCCTTAGCTTGACACACACTCAGCATCTAATCAAATGCATCTCTTGAAAATACGACCTCTTTTTCCTCCCTCTTAGAAACGAGCCTCTCTTTAAACTTTGAAAAGCAAAATTTTAATAGCCAAAGGAATAATACCCAATAAATGCATTAATATTATATACTGTAATAACCGTCCAGTCATCTTTTAAATGAGCTGATCATTATTCTTGATTCTGTTGGGTATAATCTTGTGATATCAAAGATTCAAGAAATCTATTTAAAATCGCGGGTCCATCATAAGGAGTTGACCATGAATCCAAACGGACAATGAAAAGAATTACCCCAAACTTTCCATCCACCTTGTCTGCACTGCAAATGTACTCTTAATTTAGTTACAGGATAGCTAATTAACTCCATGCAATGCCATAAAAAGGAGAGATGGAGAATTAAGAAGAGAGATCCTGGGCACCAGAGTCCCTGGGTTCAAATCCACTTAGTAGCCACATATGATTTTGGCTAAGTTTATTGACAGAGTGGTCTCAGCCCCTCCTCCGGTATTTTAGGGATGACAGAAGTTCTTCTCTCACATGGTCACTATGAAAGTTTAATAAGTAAGTATTTGCCAAGCAATTAGAAGAGTAGCTGGCACATACTATGTGCTATATGCAACTGCTGTTACACAAAATAAACAATGTCCACTAGGTGAGTTGTTTTCTAAATAAGAAATATCATGTAAAAGCAATGCAAAAAATGGCACATTGCCCATCCGGCCAGGTTGAACTCATGTGTTCATTAGCATGCTACTATATTACGGCGCCCTTTAGTCGAATACACAAAACGGATTCAGGCAAAGACTACTCAGAGGCCATGACTGTACAGCTGAATGAGAAGGTCCAGGGTTATAAATGTCACAAAAAAGCACCAAGGGCAAAAAGCAGAGGAGAAGGAATCGAATTTTGTAGCAGAAAGAAAATAAAAAGTTGCTTTGTACAGCAGAAAGTCTTAAAGAATGAGTAGAAGTCAGGCAGATAAACAAAACACAACTTCAGAGAGTTAAAAGGTGTTATAGTCTTCATTAATAGAATATTTTCATTTTTTTTCTTTGTC
This sequence comes from Galagoides demidoff, assembly GCA_963574575.1. Lineage (NCBI taxonomy): Eukaryota > Metazoa > Chordata > Mammalia > Primates > Galagidae > Galagoides > Galagoides demidoff. The sequence goes on along the minus strand of CAUYQV010151058.1, from coordinate 70,752 downwards.
TCTAAAGGCAAATTGAACCCAAAGCCAGGCTCAGAGTAGATATTCAATTAATTTTTATTAACAGTAACTGACGTTAGTTCATTTTGGCTGAGCACAGAGCTGAGCTGTTGGAACACATTTAACCTTGACCACAACTTTGTTACTCTTCTATCCAGCACTATTATACTGTTGTCCCCACTTGTGACCTGGGCCAACTGAGAGAGGTCAAGGATATTGCACCCAGAATGGCCATCCTTGGGATTAGGCTCCAACACCCGATTTCCAGAACACACACTCCTACGTAAGCTAACATGGCGATTGCCCAGCTGTCCCTGCTAAATTGGATTGCTTAACCTATCTATTATCATAGTCATTTTGAAAAGCAATAGACACTGATAATTCTCACCTGAAAAAGGTAGCTGTGATCAGTGGGTCAGCTGTCCCACGGGGCCTGTTTGTGCCACGTGTGGGATCTTTTAGCCACAGCTGATGCATGAAATAACAGAGCACATTCTTATGTGGACACGCAAGAGACACAGGCTGCCCTTAGCTGAAATATTCCTGCTGTGACCTGCTTATTGTTTTCTGTATATACCAGACTGTGCGTACAGGGAGATGCCCTAAGTCTTCAAGACTCAGGCTGGTCCTCCCGGGGCTTGTTCTGATCCTCAGGATGAACGCCCTTCCCTTGCTCCCACATACCCCACTATGACCAGGTGCCCTCACATGCCCTGCGGCTGCCTCCACCTGGCCTTGGCATTTGCATCTGCGGTAGAGGTCATTCTGCTCCCTAGGCTTTAGTTCCTTGAGGGCCCCCCAAAGCAGGAATGAGGTCAGGAGCTGCAAGGTGAGGACCATGCACTTCTTCTGAGAGCTCAAAACAGCTTTTAAAAGTCTGATGACCTAATGTTGAGCTGTTTTCCCCAAAAGGTCAGGTTAGGCAGGGCAACGTTCTCCAAGTGTGGCCCATGAGCTGTAGCACCATCTTCCCCTGGAAATTTGTTAAAATGTACACTTCCGGGCTTCACCCTAGGTCTCAGGAATCAGGAACTCTGAGGCTGGAGGGTCTTCCCAAACCTCCAGGTGATGGTGGCTCCCTAACATTTGAGAGCCTCTGGTTTGCAGCAGCAGACTCAGCCACTCCACCTCTGGAAGTAGACAGGTTAAGACAATGGTGGCTCACACCTGTAATCCCAGCACTCTGGGAGATGGAGGCAGGAGGATCCCTTGAGCTCAGGAGTTCAAGACCAGAGCTAGAGCAAGACCTTGTCTCTATTAAAAACAGAAATATTAGTTGGGCATTGCAGGGGGCACCTGCTTGAGCCAAAGAGTTCAAGGACACTGTGGCCTAAGCTGATGCCAGGCACTCTAGCCTGGGCAAAAAACGAGACTCTGCCTCCAAAAAAAAAAAAACAACAACAACAAACACAACCCCAAATCTGGGCTGTCTATCCATGTGACGGACACTTATGGACACCAGTGTCGGCCAGCGTAAGCAGAGACTGATGAAGTGAGGCAACCCCTGTCCTTACCTTCCAGAGCAGGAGGGCGGTGGGGACTGGCATGACCTGCAGTGTGCCTTCTTCTTTCTATATGTGACACATTTAACTACGAAATGCGAGATTACAGGGAAAGGATTCACAGAGATTGTGTTGCATGAGAAAAGGGAAGGAGCACATCTAGGAGGAATCATGACCTTTATGCACAGTCCATTATAATCACCGCCAGTTTCCCGTACTAAGGGGAAGGAGGGACTTAGGCCTCAAATTCCTTTTATCTAAAATGTACCCCAAATAGAGTTCTGGTAGTTAAGTCAAATACACTTCTATGACTTCTGAGGTTAGATACGTTCTGAGCTGGCCCTGACCGTGGTCTGCCCTGCCCCACTCACTCCGGAGGCAATTCTAATTCAGGGCACTGTTTTCAGGACAGAAAACTAGCTGCAGTGGTGGAAAGACAAGGGCTGAAATTCCAAAGCATTTTTTTCAGACAGCAAAACCACTGGGTCTCAGGTTCATCTGCTATATTGTGAGAGGCCAGAAGAGATCATTAGAAAGGCATTTCTGAATTTGAAGGCCAGAAGTTCTACAATAGGGGCACAGGTCAGGTGCCCTGCAGGGAGGGTAGACTGAGAAAAACAGCAGAGAGGGCTGACGGCAGGCAAGGTATAAACCCTCCACTGAAGCCCACCAAGCAAGAGCCCCAGGACTACCTAAAATCACTCCCTTTCCTCCAGCACAAATGCACTGACCTTCCTGGTTGTCAAAATCTGGACAGCACCTATCATTATTCTGGGGCAACCAGGAGTGGTGTACATGACAAACACAGCCTCCTGCCTCAGTGGCGACGGGGGACCTGGGTAGCAAGTATTAGAAGAGCAACACAAATACTGTTATTTAAACTAGATGCAACTGAATTTAAACGAAGAAAATAAACTGGATTGTTTAATCACCACATACAGAAAACATGAAGCACCCACAGTACTGAAGAAAACACTGTTCTCCGGGCGTGGCACAACACCAGTGGTTCCCTCCCCGCGCTCTGAGTGTGTGCCCACAGCCCAGTACTTTGAACCTTTCACTATTCATGCTTCAGAGAGTGGAAAGAGCAAACTGTTAATACTTGGCTACTGCCAATTTTTTCTTCATATTTTGTTTAGAGAATTACTATGGGCAGAAAGAACTTGTTTTTATTTAACAGACCTATCCCCTACTATGTTTTCTTATTTGAATCAGTAAGTATGCACTTACCAGCCACACAATGCTTTGGACTAGAATTACATATTTGAATGTATACATGAAAAGAAAAATATTTTAATAGCTTAGAGCCACTGCTGACTCTCTGCTGGACAAACAGAAATAGGTTCACCTGGCATTCAGTGTGAATGGAATGGAAAAGGTCTCATAATTGGTTACCTACTCTTTTCATCACTGGTTTGCTAGATCCACCATCCTTATCTCCAGCATTTCTGAAATATCTCCACGCAGGTAGAATGCAGAGCTACTAGGTGGATAAGGGTTAGTAAACCGATGGTAGGGCTTTCTAGTACCATTTCTTTAATCACTTTAACCCTGTTCTTAATAGAAAGCAGGAGGCCAGGGCAATTCAGCTCCATCTTTTGTCATTTGCCTGCCATAAATATGCACCAGTCTGCATTTGAAAAGCTGAAGGAGGCTGCAAGCTTGCTGGACATTTATCATGCTCTGTTCCCTGTTAACAAGCAAATACTTTAGTTGAATGGGCCATTAGCAATCATTGTCAGATGCAGAATGCAAGGTGCCTGGATGTGACCAGCTTGTAAATTAGGGGTGTCCCTTCTCTTTGATGAAGCTAGATGAATGAAATCGATCTATTGATATAAAATTGCTGAATGAAGTTAGAAAGGAAGGTAAAGCAGCAGGTCCTGGGTGAACCAAGTCCATAGGTGATTTTTTTTTTTTTAACATTTTTAGTATATGAATGCTACACAGTTATGCCTACAGCAACTGTCAACCGTCACAGTAAAGAGCAAAACAGGCAAGGATGTAATCTATAGTCCAAACCATGTGGTCAGGTCAGCTGAGAATAAAATCAACAAAGTGGGTCTAAACTAGAATATTTAAGATCTAATGGCAATCTGTTTAGACGCTCAGAGAACACAGAAGTCTAAAGAGACCATATGTTGCTATTAAAAAAACAACAAAAACAACAACACTAAATTCTCCTTTGTAAAACAACACCCAAGTTCCACTCCATCAAGAAAGACATTTAGGGTGTTTGCAGTTTTCAGGATTTTCAATGTCTTAAGAGTTTAGACTCTCCCAAAGAAGGGCTGAGACTTTTCTGCATTGCCAACCAGGAGGCAATAAAGCATTTTTTTTCTCTTGGCTTAACCCATTTGTGGATGTCACTCTGCATGTAACCCAATCACAGTTTCAATGGCTTATTTTGTTTAATGACTAAAATGGAAAAGTGTGGAAGGCAAAAACAAAAGTCCAGCTTATTTACATGGTTGTTCAGAAGAGAGGGCAATAGAATCCAACAGCATGGAGATATTTTGGTTTTGACTTCAAGGTTGGGCAGCACTGACAATTTTTATAAACCTATAATTTATACTAAGGGAGCCCATCCCATTCAACTCACAGGTTAAGACTCACATTTAGGAATAAAATTACATCTAGATAGAGCCTATTGGTTCTGGCACACTGGATCACTACTCCTTTGAATTAAAGCTAACCTCCTCCTTTTTAATTTTTTTATATTTTTCTCCCTCCCACCTCCCCAACCCCCCAGACTGGGAAAGACAAAACTCACAGAAGAGCTCTGTGGCTGAGGGAGAGGGACAATGTATCCTGTTTACCTTTGCAACTCCCATGCGTCCTGAGAGGGAGCTGGGTCTGAAAAGATGGCTGAAATCAAAAGGCCTCTGTTTTCTTTTCAGATAACCCCAGCCCTACCTATCCTCTCTGGTCTCTGTGCCTTCCCAGCATGTCCCTGCCTGAAGCCCAAATAGATTAAGGCAACAACTGGGAAGTGCAGTTAATCCTACAGGAGGCTGCCGCTGTTAGGGCAGGAGTTAAAAAGGAAAATCTCCCAGGCCCTAACGACTGCAGTGATCTGAAGTTCTAATCAGCCCCCATCTCAATCTATAAAAAAGGCAGTCAATGAAACCTACCTTTGCCATATTATCCACCACCAATGAGCAAGAACTGAGCAGCCTTTCTTTGCGGCCTTAGCCAGCCCAGACCACAAGTAGAGCTTTCATACTTTCTAATCCTAGTTTCCAAGTCTGTGAGGTTCTCACATAATACCCAACAGCCTGGAGCAAGGGCCCTCATCCCTGCGCCCTTTTCAGAGACGTGTCATTTCTAACATCAAGCTAATCTATATGTTGCCATGGCTTCACCCTTTATCTGCCTTTACATCTTATGAACTGCATGGATTTACCACATTATTTTTATCTGAAAGACAGAAAATGGTGGTTTTATTGCCATACAATCAGATTACCGCTGCTGGTTTCTCTATGCCTTTTTACCATACTTCAATCAAAAGGGATCAGTTTCTTTATACTCTGCCCTTGGTGTACATCACATCTGTAAAGACCCAGTCTGGGTTGTAATCCCCTTATTAACTATGACCAGGGTTGATTTGCCTAAAAATAAAAGCAAATTGTGTCAGACCCTTTCACTTTGTTTTTGATTCGGAACTACAAAATGGATTACTAAAGAAACTTTCAGAGTTCACACGGCTAGTATAGTGCTGAATTTAAAATGAGAATTAAACAAGTTAAACAGGGGAGGCATGTCAACGGTTTACATCTTCCATCATGGGAGAAGGGCTGAATTGCTTATGTCTTTGTATTCTTTGGCTTTACAGAGACAATGAAGCCACAGGGGTTTTTTCCAAGCTGTTCGGAACATGTCCCATTTGCTATCCTTCCTTCTTTGCTGTTCTTATATTCATCCCCCTCCCCCATTCCAATTTCCCCCTTAAAAACAGAGGGGGGAGCTCTCCTCTGAAAGAGCTAATTCCTGACTAGAAGCTTATAGTTCTAGGGGTCTGCATATTTTAATCAAAATATTTTAAACAGTTGAACACTCCTCTGTAAGGCTCTGCTCTCCAACACAAAGGGTGAGCTCGCAGGCAAAGCCATGAAGATGTGTAATAAATGACCTGAAAAACAGGTTCTCTATGTCAGCAGCCAAGGAAGGCAGACTCTAGGCAGATATGAGGACCATTTTCATCATTTTTTCTTAAAAGTGCAAGTCTTTTTGTCTAATTTACAGTGAAGTATTTGAAGAATTACATTTTCATGAAACCTTAAAAGAAATATCTTTCCTAATTTTTTTTTTTTAAATTAGGGCCTACAATCTGTATTTCCTCTTCCTGCCACTCCCATTTCTATGACGCATCACTGCAGTCATGCTGGGACCTCACAGAGTTTCCCACTAGGTAAGCGCACTCTGAAACGTCTCTCTGAGTTAGGTGTCATGCAAAGCTCCTGGGAGCTACCTGAAAGATCCACAATGGAAAGACTGGCAGCAGAAGACAAGGTGGCGAGGACTTAGCTGCTCCAGTTGCAACGTCTTTCTGAAGGCAATTATCCCGTTGATCCACCCAAAGGATTCACTTCAGTAAGTTTACAGATAAGAGGCTTTATGAGAATTAATATAAATGCCCCAATTGTTCTTCAGTTGACTCTGTATGGAAAAACCATTCCAACTTGTAGCTTTTAGCTGGTCTCGGCCAATGGCTAATTCACCTGTCCACATACTGCAGCTGAAAAGTCAGAAACATTCAGAAACGTTGGAGTCATTTGCATTTCTTTGTATCCATAGGACAAGTGTCAACAGCTATGCTTTGTGAGAGATTTAGAACCAAGTGCTTTACAAATCATCTTAACCTCCAGCTTCTGTTTCTGGGGCTCTCAGTTGTAATTTGTGAGGTTAAGAAGTACAGTCTCTAGACACAAGATTCCCAAATACATTCTCATCTGAAAAGAAGACGACCAAACACTGTGTGCTATCGCTTTAGTTCTGTCTCTGTGCTCTGCCTGGCTCAGTTGTCCTGCAGAACAACGACAGTCCATTACCTACAGTTTATCATCCTGACAAAATGTGAGGAATGTGGATGTGAAAGCACTAACAATTCCACCCCTGGCGCTTTGAGCTTTTTTCTCTCTATATTAAACCGACAAGATTAACCCAAACGCAAACTGTGGAGCATAGTTCAAGGGGCTATTCAATCAGTGCTGAATGTGCATTTGTTTACCTACAAAAATAAGAATTTCAGACACAATGGAAGGCAGGCTGGCTTATATATGTTATTGAATGGACTGTTTAAACAGCACTATCCATTGTAGTTTATTTTATCAATCTCTGACAGGTCTGTATTTATTCAGGGCCTGACTGTGGTAAAGCCCATGTATTATACTCTATCTGGATATTATCCAGCCATTCTTTTGTATCAAGTCAATCAATATCAGGAATTCAGTATTAGGCAGGGGAAAACATTACATGAGAAAAGCAAAATGCTTTGTTAACTAACTGGTATGTGATGATGTCTAGCAACCCTGGACACAAAAATTAATTCTTGATTAAAATTTTCAATAAAGTCAGTGTAATTCATTCCATAATGCCTTACCAACACATTTGCTCACTCTAAAGTACAATTAGTATTTTTTTTAAAGAGCCAATTATTTTATTTTGGCAAAAATGTCACACTTGGAAAAAGAATGCTCTACTGAAATGTTAATTAAAAATGGAAGCGAGGCGTTGCAGTTCTCTGCTGGATTAAAAAAAAAAAAACAACAAACCCATAAACAACCAAAATGGCTACAACTGACCCAACTCTACCAGAAGCTATGGATGCCGCGTTTGAGTGAGCTCCCTGGCAGCGGCTGCTGTTTCAGTACGCAGAACTTCTTCAGATTATCACATACACTCCCCAGGATGGGAGCAGCAGACAATGTGATTAAAGTAGTTATGGAGACACTGAATTCACAAAAGACTCTCTGGACCCTGTATTCAAACAGCTGCTGCATGCTCCCTATGTCGACCACCTGCTAAAAAAGCTGACCTCCGGATGAAACAAATCTAATTACCGATGGCTGCTTCATCACAACGGATCGCTCCACAGTTCCCAGGAGCTGACGGGAAACTTCAATGCATTTGATTACATTTCTGCCACATCATGTTTACTGACTGAAACTTTTCCCTGGAAAATAAATATGCAACTTCCCCAAGTAAAACAACCGCTTGGAACCAGGGGTTTTTCTTTATTCATTCTCAAACTTAGAAAAGGCCCTTTCATATCATTCCTCGGGGAAGAAATCCTCTGATGTCTCAAGCTAGCTTTCAGCTGCATGGTTTAGCCAAGCAGATTTTTTTTTTTCCAGGGACACATTATCCAGTCCTCCGGCAAACCATTATCATGAGAATTTTAAAAGAAATTCTACTGCCGAGGACAGCGAGGGCGGCAGAGGCAGGCTTCTCAAAAATGCAGGGCCCTAGCAGGTCTCTAACGCTAGCTGCCACTTGGAAAAACAGACTAATCCCCATCACCGCAATGGGGAGTGAAGAGCAGTCACCACCCCCACCCCCCACTCATTATAAAAATAAGATATTAATGTCAAGCCTCAAGATGAAATAATTGTTGTTCTACCTTCCTCCCCCCCCTCAAGTTGGTGTTTCTAATCCTCCTCCCGGGTACACACAGACTAACAGTTAATAAGGCAAAGATACATGTAACTGAGCTGAAAGCTGAAAAGGTTAATGGGAATTTCTTTCAACTAGATTTAAATATAAATGTTAAATCTTCATAGAAAAAAAAAATCACCCCCAAAGAGAACCGGTCAGTGAAAGTGCGAAGCGGGGCCGGCCAGGCCGCCCGGGGGAGGGGCGAGGCCGGCCGGCGCGCATTCGGCAGGGAACAGTGACCTCTGTAGGCGCAGCGCGGGCAGCGGCCGCGGCCACCCCTGCCCGCTCGCCGCCGGCCTCGCCAGACGCCCGGGCCCGCTCTTGAGCATAGGTCCCTGCTCCGCGCTTGCCTGCACCACCTGGGGCCTCACGGTTCGGTATCGGTGTAAAAGATGCGACCTCCAGTACATTATCTGCCAATCCAATCTTACATTAAAAATTTAATCCATACTAGATCAGCTTTCATGGAAGGAGGCGGCATTAAGTAACTTTTAAAAATGAGCAGTGTGTGTAAAAGTGCTTTCTAGCATCACGCAAAAATCTGTTTAAACGATTTATAACTGTGACGTCTTTGCTCTTGTAATGAAGAAATTCTTAGTTAGCGTGTTGGTGAATTTGAAATGCACCACGCCTAAGAAAGTGGACACAATTCTTTAGTGAAGATGTGATTTCTAAATCGATGCCTCATCTCTTCACTCCTAAATCCATGCTCTACTTGGTCAACTTCTATTAGGCCACTGATCCTGCTTCTTGTCTCAAACGTTTACCCGAGGAGATAGCTAATGTCTCCATACTTTCTCCCCAGTTTCCCAAGAATAAAATTCCATAATTCTGTAAAGTATTTTTTGGCTGTGATTCCAAATGAGATGATATGCAATGCTGAATGCCCACATGACTTAGGAGTTTATGGCCATATATTTAGGACGGATTGCATTTTCTGAATTCTGAATGTACTATTATAGCCCAGATTAAAGTTACTCTTCGCAAGGCCGGGCTCTCCCGCCCATACTGTTTAATAAAAGCAAATCTGAGCCACAGGATCCCATTCCTAACCAGGGGCCCCAAGGGCAAAGACTTCAGGAGAGTCGGCTGGGAAGGGCCCTAAGCTTTGGCAGAAGGTATCCTAAAGCTCAGACTGCACAGAGTTCGGAGCCATTGGTTTATAAACCAAGGGAGAAGCCGATGTGCAGAGCGCCCTTCCGGAGAAGCCGAAGGCCAGTCTCCAGGCGGGGAGGAGAGGGCTCACCTCCCGAATTCTCCGGCGGGGCAGGAGAGCTCCCCGCGCACCCTCAGCTTGGCGGCACAGTGCCTAAAGCTGCCGGTTCGGGACGCTACGGGTAACGCAGCTACCCAAGGTCCCCTCTCCGAGGGTGCGCTCCACGGCCCGGCCCCGCCACACCCGTCACCCGCCCGCCAGCCCGCCCTGGGGCCCCGGACTGCGCCGCCTGCGCTCCGCGAGTGCAACATTTCCAGTTCTTTCCAGAGACCGCCGATCTCTGCGATCCGGCCAGCCCTCTTAATGGCCTTGTCCTCTGTCTTCAAAAAAGAGAGTCAGGTATCGCCATCGGACACCTTCCCGGACGTGACACCCGACCCGCCAGAGGCTTTTAGCGCCGGGCCGCGCTTGGGGGAAGAAAGGCCGGGAGGCCGCCCCTGAGAGCCGACGCGCGGGCTGGAAAATCGAGCAGAGAGTCCCCACCTAGTGAAATGTGGAAGGGGCGCGGGGGAGGAAAGGGGACTGAAGTTCCAGAAACAGGAGCCGAGGTTCCGCGGGCCGACCCTTCCTCCCGCCCATAAGGACGGCACGGCGGACCCCGAGTCGAGGACCTAGCGATACCGCGGACGCCACTTACTTGGAGTTCGAGGAATTCCAATAGATAGGTTCTAAAACTATCGATCTGGAAATCGCAGTTCTGCATAAAACCATCAAAACTCCCCAGCAGTACTTCCACACGGAGTCCCTCCTCACAGCCATGGCTAAGCCACTCCCAGCTCCGCGCACTCTGGGACGCGGAGGGACAGGACGCGGGCCGGGAGCCGCAATCCTTCGGAGCAGACTAGCGGGGGAAGACTGCAGGCACCCGCAGACAGCTTCAGGGTGCGCCGCGCAGCTCCAGCGACCGCCGAGGCCAGGTGCGCTCGCCCTCTGGGGCCCTCAGGGTGAGGGGCGGGAACGCACGCGCGGGGCACGGCGGCGCGGCGGACTCGGGGCTCCGGGGCGCCGCGCCGGACGCAGCTCGGACGGCCGGCTCCCGTGCGGCTCCAGGGTGCCGGGCCAGCCGCGGCGGGCGGGAGCGGGGCTACAGGGAGGGCGCGGAGCCGGGACACAAAGGCCCGAAGCAGAGAGACTCGGCGCAGGGCGGTGGGGGCTGCGCCCCGAACAGGGTTGCCTGTGACTATAGATCCAGTGCAGCGGGCAGCGGCCCGAGTGCGCGGGCGCCGCGTCGGCGCGGTTCCATGTCCCGGAGCGCGGAGCGAAGAAGGGCGCCTCCGGGCGCGCAGGAGCCTCCTCAGTCCTCGCAGCTCCCGGCCCGCGGAGCAAGAAGGAGGGAGCTCAGTCCCTGCCGCGGGCGCCGGACGCTCGCGGGCCTTTGTGTGCGGGGAGGGCGCGGGGACCGAATCTGTGCGCAGCCCTGGCCTCTGGCCGGCGCCGCCGTCCCCGCCGAAGAGAGTCCGCGCGGCCAGCGCGCTGTCAGAGCGCTATAAACGTGGGGCTCCGCCCCGCAGCGCGAAGACCATTGGCCCGTCGCGCGGCAGCCGCGCACTGATTGGGCGACCGGCCCGTCCGTCTGCCGCCCCCGCCCCGTACTGGGCGCCGGCAGGCGGGGCTCCGCTGACAGGTGAGCCCCGCCCCCGGCCCCCAGAGCTTCTTCGCGGAGCCGCAGACAGGGAAGGAGAAGAGACTCCGAGCTGTGCACACGGGCGCCCCCGATGAGGCGGAAGGCCTCCCAGACGCCCTGCGGACGTTGATATAGGTACGGCCAAGTGTGGAGAGGGGGACCACAAGTGGCCACCTGTGTCCCCGCCCGCCCGTGCGTGTCGCCGCGCCCGGCAGTGCCTTCATGTCCAGCAAATGTCCGAACTTGAACAGATAATCCAGACTCGGGCTGAATCGAGGCAATGGGTTTCCTTTGAGTTTCCCTCTGTAGAGGACTAACTTACACTTCGTACACGCATCCGCCGAGTCCCGGCTCCCTTCGCTGTTTCCCACCATGCCTCCGAATGAAAGGTTTCTCGATTCATAGGGGACCAAACAATCAGCTCGTCCGGCCCAGTCAGTATGGCTGGGAAATGTAAAGCGACTCCAGGGGCCACGGCGCCGCAATCTGCCACCGATCACTGGGGCGTGAGCGTCTTCGCTCTCTACTCCTCACACTTTCTCCAGACTCTCTTCTACCCTTCACTGCCCGGGAAAGCAGCGCCTCCCAAGCCCCCTGTGCATACGTTGCCGGCGCACACGTGCCGGCGGGGACGACTTTCTTACTAATTGGCCTCCCAGAGACACTGACGCTTCCCAAGGTGACCGAGAATCTAGGAGGTTGCGAGGACAGACATCCGCGTGTGATGTAAAGGTCGGTGCGTGTGCTTCTTATTCAGCGTCTACAGACCCAAATGCAGAGGTGGCAGGAATCATCACTTTCTCAGCTAAGCGCTTGACCAAAGCACACTGACGAGGTACAGCAACCGCGTCAAGGACTTGCACGGACCCACAGCGCCCACTAGCGACCAGTTTTACTTCTCCGCATGTCGATATCACAATGGTCAACCAACCCACTCGGATGGAGAATCCTGCAGAATCTAACCAAGTCACAAAGTCTTTTAAAATGCCCGACGGCAGGGAGAACATGGTAGAAACAAGGCAGAGTACGAATGTAGCTCACAATTTTAAAAATAATTAAAGGATAAAATATGTCGTATGCCCACAACTTTTTTTTTTTTAATGCTGTCCACACCAAGATTTCTTTAACGCAGAGAACTAGAGAGGGTTCCTACATCTATTTTTAAACCAAATTATGCCCTAAATTTAGAAGAGAAACACCTGGTTTATACACTTATTTTTCTTTCACTCGTCACTCTTCTTAACAATTCGTGAGGACTTTGATGGTGCTTTAAGTTTTGGAAATATTATGTTTATCAACCAGCATGTGAAAAAAATGGTAAAGACTTGTGTGTTAAGTAAGGCAGAAAACGTTAAGGCATTCCAAGCACTAAATAAATTATTCCAAATACATCTTTAAGAGAGCATAAAACTTCATTTTTTGCAATTACTAGTTTTAAATGTCTTTAACTTGATTATTTTAATGGCTCAAACATGGCATATAGATTTACTTAGAAGATTCCCAGAAAAAACTAAAAGGGACATGCACAATGACTTGTAACTTCACAGGAGTAAAAAAGGATTGTTTTTTTTAATATGCTTAAAGAAATCACTTAAGGAATTCATTCAAATTAGAGTGTAAAAGAACTAAGTATATACATGCACCGTACATGTTCAGCAAACTTGAATTGTGACCTTTTAGCTCACTACATCCTCTTCTCCAAGTAAACTAGAGGAAATACAGGAAATTTGCATTGTCTGAAAATAACTCAGCTTCCAAAAATAACATTTCCAGTGTATCAGATATTCTCACATCCAAAGCATTTTACTTTAACAAAAATAATGTGCATACATAACAAAAATCTGACACAAAGATTTCAACAGTATAGCTTTAAAGTGTGGGGAATATAAAACTTATTTTCAGTATAAATTTGATGTGCAGACTATGTGAAAACCAAGAGCAAAAAAGCAAACAACTTCAAGATGTCAATGTTCTACTACTGTTTAGACAGTAATCGTTAAATAAAAGCATCACCTCAAGCCACTTATATCTACTATATGCATCATGCCAGGCAAAAAGTCATTCATGTTGGCATGTACAAAAGACAAAGCAAAAATTCTGAAACACTCAAACCAAAAGCCAATCACATTAATAGAATAACTCTTTGTATTTGGACTTAATTTTGCAATTCAATTCTTTAAAAAATGGATTTTTGAAAATACACTATTTTACCATAAACTATCTAACCCCACATCAAAAAGTGAGTAATTTCGGTAGGAATAAAAACTTCAGTTTTCTAAAGAGGAATTTTCTAAAAATCAAATTAACGAAGATTTGGCAATTTCAAAGATACACTGTAGTCAATTATAAAAATTAGTTGGATAAATGAGGAATGAGGTGGCAAACACAAAAGTTGAGTAATTCCAGCCTAAGAGTACCGTCAATTTTGCCTCCCCAACATGTATCTTACTGAACAAGTCATGCTCTCGTCCCTTTGAATGTCCTAGTCATGTTTTGGTCTTTAGACCTTTTGATTGTTTTTTATACAGTATTCTATCAATTCTAAGACAAGTAACTTCTGGGTGGCGCCCCTAGCTCGGTGGCTAGGGCACCCACCAGCCATATACAATGGAGGTGGTGGGTTTGAACCCAGCCTGGGCCTGCCAATGACCACTACAACATCAAAATAGCTGGGTGTTGTGGCAGGCACCTGTAGTCCCAACTATTTGGGAGGCTGAGGCAAGAAAATCGCTTAAACCCTAGAGTTTGAGGTTGCTGTGCGCTGTGATGCCACAGCACCCTACCGAGGGAGACACAGTGAGATTCTGTCTCAAAAAAAAAAGAAAAAAAGACAACTTCTATAAAAACAATTTTTGTCTAAATATTAACTTCACAGAAAAAAAAAAAAAAACCTCTGAAATTTAATATGTTAAGTGTTGCCCAAGGCATGAACTTTCTAGGTAGCTGTTAAGCTTCTAAACTTGGATACCTTTTGTTTTCCTGGCATTGTATGCTGTTTATTTCATACAAGTCTCTAAAGTTTTTAGAACTCTTCAGCAAACCACATTTGCCCAATGTATCCCTGAGGATGCAACTTTCTTAACATCAGTGTTACCATACACTCCTCCTCTACCCATCTGCTTTGAAAATTCAGATAACACACAGAAACATTTTATACCACAGCTTTATTTGTTTGGCAGCAAAAGTACATGAGGTCCCCGGTCAAAAGAGAAACAATTATCCCTTTGTGAAGCTTAGTGACCACTATCCCTACCAAAGCAAAGCCCTACTTCCCACTAGCCGTCATTTAAATATCCAGCTCAACCTATCCCTTCCTCTTCAATATTAGTGCAAAAACAGCACACATGGAAAGGATAGAGGAATGGCTCCAATGAGCATGGGGACCTGGCATGAAAGCTCACTACTTCCTTATTTACAAACCAAGAGGTTCTGAAGGACCCAACTCCAGGTCTCATTCCAAGGTTGAGTTACACAGTTGGTGGAGATAAGGGAGCAGATAACAACTAGCTTGGCACTGTTCTGACTGTATCACTCATTCTAATACTTCAACCTCTCCCATCAAGATGCCCCTTTTATGGACTGATCTGAAAGAGATGTACACATGTGAACATTAGTAAATTAAATATTTTATTGTTATAAATATATTTCAGAAAAGTTACTGATGACAGTGATAAAGTGATGAACAGATCTATTCTGGGTCTAACAAAGCCATTTTTGCCCCTCTCATTATACCACTTGATAATAAAAGGTTCTGTAGCACTTAAAAACTAACTGCATTTGTTAACTTTTTATTCTACTTGTCATTTAACACATTATGAAAACCTAGAAAATAAAAAATCATGCAAATGTATGCAGTTTACAAATTCATTTTATTCTAACTCGTAACACACACAGGTCTGGTAATTAAGTTGTGCCAAACTTCGAAAATAAACTGACACGATTAGATACGTACACGCTTTGGCTGATAGTGAAACTGCTGGATCACTGAAGATACTACCTAATAAAAGACAGATTTCTTTTTTAAATATAAAAAATACAACTGTCCAACATCCTCTGGTCAACCACTGGAGCCTCAGGAACTTTAAATAGTAATCTTTAAGTACAGCTTCCAATGAAATGTCAAAAAATTTATAAACCCAAGAATGACTGAGGTAGAAAAGCACATTCTCACTAAATTTGTCAGGGCACATAGAAAGGTGCCAAATAAGCCTTCTGATTTGTACTACTTTGTAAAACCAAAGTTCTAAAGAAATACTTTGTGGGTAAGAGGAAAGCTAGTACACAAACACACAAGACCCTAAGTTTATCTCAAGTCTTTTGCATTCCCCCTTCAATGGCTTCCCAGCACCAAATCAGTTACTCCACACAAAATACATTAGAAACTCTGTAAGGCTAATCACCCAAGGATCTCAACATACGGGAGTGGTCCACTAAGGAACTAGACCTACTGTACCAAAATTTACCTGTGATCCATGTCCTATTTATGAAAATTAGGCCAAATTAAGGACGTGGTCAGTGTAGGGAGGCAGTCAACTATGGAGGTTCTACTGTACATAATAGTTCAGGTAATACTATCTAATTAAGCAATGGCGAATCTGCTACAAGACGTATGGTGCAGTGTATTAGCAAATGCAGATCTTCTAGATTAACTGCATAGTTACCTCCTCCACCATCATGGACAGATGAATGTCCCACCACCAGAGTAAGTTAAAAACAAAAAATTAAGGCAAAAACTACCAATAATACACTCAATAGTGAAGGAATGAATGCCACTGTTCAGCGGCAATTCACAGATAAGAAAGTGGGGCCTACTGCTTGTACTTCAACACCCATCCTAGACTTCTAGATTGGTTTCGCCTTCAGTAGTCCTTTCAGGTCTTTTCACTAGTAACACTCAGTGTTCAGAAGACTGTCCTGGAGGAGGTAGATAGTCTCAGAAATTATCATGGTCTGTCTTTAGCATTTCTCATGGCCAATAACACAAAAACAGATGAAAGGTTCTGGGTGTAAAGCAGTAGAAAATCCAGAGAACTGAAATCAGACACTCTAGCTAACAGTGATAAACTGAGACTTTTTTTTTTCTTGCAGTTTTTGGCCGGGGATAGGTTTGAACCCGCCACCTCTGGTATGTGGGGCTGGCACCCTACTTCTTTGAGCCACAGGTGCCACCCCAACTGAGACTTCTTAACATAAAAATGAAGCATTAGAAATGATACATAGAATTCAACGACCTAAAATTCTGTGATTCAGAAAATTAAAAAAATATAGACCACTGAAAATGCTTTTAAGATACTGCTCATCTAGGAGAGGGAGTCATACCAAAAAAAAAGCTATGAATACACACTTGCACAAATAAATGACTAAGATAACTGAGCAGAAAAAAACCTAATTTGCTACACCTTCATAAAAGATATGTGATGAATCTTACCACAAAAGCCCCTCCCCCTATTTGAAGCATTAAAGAGTACTCACACCAAGCTAATTTAAAGGTTTAGTTTGTATTATACAATTGGTAATTCTTCAAACTCCACAATATAAATGGCAATAACTACATATTTTAAATACTGTCATAAAAATAAACAAAGTCATTAGTTAATTCTATAATGCATTAATAACCTAAAAAACAAACTATGAATAAAGGCATATTTAATAAATTAGGGAACATTTTAATTGCTAATAAATTGGGAGAAAATTTTAACTTTTGTAATATATACAGAAAGGCAGTGGAAACAAAACAAATTACTACATTGTTGCACCACAGAAAAGGCTGGGTGTATGATATTAACAATTACATCCTCTTTTCTGTAGCCTGGCAGACTAATAATTACCAAGTACAGGAACAATTTTAATATGTTGAGTCTCTAACAGCAAGCATATACTGTAATGTCATTAAGCAACTTACTGTGACTTCATACCTATGTGGCAGTAAGAAATTTTTTAAAAATTAAAAGGCACGCATAAGCTGATTTCAAATATTTGACGTCCAGGTTACTGTTAGATACAACGTTTAGAACACTTGTTTTGCAAAACAATTTTTAAATAAACATTTCCAAAAATCTGAATACAGAACTTAGGAACAATGAATCTGCACCAAAAAAAAATTACATTAGAAAAAAAGTATAAGCATCATAAAATAATTACAGCTAACCTAAATTTAGAGGTAAAAAAGGATTTGGTAGGCAACTTATATTCTTTAATAAAATGAATGATTTTAGAGTAATAGGTGTGTTTAGTCCTCACTACAGTTCATGCCTATTTAAAATTCTATCTTTAAAGATATTTAAACTGATTTTATTATTCCTTACCACAATTACTCATTGAAGAGCTCAAAACTTGAAAAGCAACAGCATTTTTCTTAGCATGCACACACAAAATAATCTACCATTTAGTCATTTCATTAACTTATGTTTTTCAATACTAAATGATCAAATTATTTCAAATATCTTGGGGAACATCATCTCTACTTGATGACTTGTTTATGCATCTCAGGTAGCAATTTTATATCCATACCCTTTTCTTGAATAAATGCTTTAATACTAGTAGACTTAAAACAAACATACGTAAGGTTAAATGAGGCAGATTCTAGTGTATAAAACAAAGTCATCCAGAAAATTCCACATGCAAAAAAGTTATAAAAATTTGAATGTGTTTGTCCCAAAACTAAACATGCAAGTATACTACACTAAAGATGATCTGACCACCTTCACCTTTTTATGAAAGCACAAAGCTAAGTTCTTTCTGATGGCCCACTCTGAAAATGATCTAAAATTCCATAAATTTTTTAGAAGTATTTTCTAGTCTTTATTAAGTAAAATTTGTGGTGATAATACTTATATCCTAAAACAGAGGCACAGGTTTGAGTACTTAACTCTGAGTGTTAGTCTTTCTTAAAATACTGATGTCATAATTGCTCTATCAGTTTAAAGTTGTAAAAATAGCCATTAGTTATTAATTCACAAGTATATTTAATGTACATATAAACCCTACGTTAAAAGTATAAATGAGAGGAAATACAGTATAGTTTTAAGACTTCTAAAATTGTTGACCATCAAAAAGTAAACCACCCTCTAAGACTTAACATAACTTTAAAAAAAATTGCTTAAACATATGAATTTAAGACTTGACTTTATTCAGCAAAATCATTTATTTACACAATGGGGAATGCTGGCTTGATTTTGTCAATGAAATAAAACAAACTGAACAGAGACAATACTGAACTGTATATATATATTTTGTATCAGAGTTGACCAACGGTTTCCTTACCTGTATCAGGAACATCAAGAGCAACAGTATCACAAGGACACTGGTTTAACAATATACCACATAGGTCCAGTAATACCCTGGGAATTTTCCAATGCAATCACCAACTTTTCCTTTTTTTATAAATATATAAAAAAACAAAAAGCAAAACCAGCATTATGATGTAATAAACAGAGTATAACTCTGAAGTCAATGGGTCAGTAAAAACCTTATCAGACCATCCATAGTTTACTAAGTGATCTGCTCTTTTTCAGACCACAAACACAGAATCCAAACAGGTGAAAAATATATCACTTTTTAGAAGACAACAATGATCTGATAAGGATTTGACTTAATGGAAGGAAAAAAAAAAGGAATTGCAGAGCATAGCCCCTATTAGAACAAGCTAACTTTCCAGATTTTACAAATTAAAAAAAAAAAAAAATGAAACAAAACAAAAAAACCACTTCAACATGAAGCTACCATACAAAGTTTTTCCATTTTTCTTGGTAAAAAGTTCAGAGTTTGCATTTAATCCTGGGTTTTTAATGAGAAGGACAGTTTAGGCCTGGACTTTCCCTTGCCCAAGATAATTTTTTGTTCTTCTTTTTGTTGACGCTGTCGCTCTTGCTCTAGTTTCATCCTTTCCTCATGAATCTTTCTTTGTTCTTCAACAATTCTCAACTGTTCTTCAGCCTGAAAATTAAAGTAAAATTATATGAATGTACTAAGGCATAACATATACCCTGTGTACATCATGTATCAACAAAATAAAATTTCAAAAATGCAAATGCAAAAAAACGATAAAAATTAGAACTTTCTATGGATTCTGTCTTCTATTGTAATATTTTGAGTATCAGGTGAGAACATAATCAATGTAAACATACAATGTGCACATTCTGATCTCGGTAACTACAAAACACTATCTAATCTCAAATGGGCACTGGTATAGTTAATTTCTTTAGTCTCAAGCAACCAGCTCTTGCATTCTCCTGGAGAAGACCCTCCCTCTTCACCAAGAAAACTGCAGCCATTCTCATAAGGAAGCCTCCAGGAGACATGACACCCACCATTCTCAATTATCAACCAGGAACAATTTTACCCCCTTCTCCCTGAGACATTAGGCAATGTGTGGAAATGATTCTGGTTGTCACAGCTAGGAATGGCTCCAGACATCTCATTGGCACAAGATAATGGGGGCACTAGTAGACATCCTATAATCCTCAAGACAGCCCCAGAACAGGGAACAATCCATCCCCAAATATTATCAGTGCTGAGGTAGAGAAACCCTGTTCTCTAATTGGTGAATTTTTAATCTCAGTTATGAGTTGTTTTTTTATCCATCTGACCTTGATGTTAAAAAATTCACTACATGCTTTGAGGTGCTTAGCTGAAATTCCTATTCAAACTCATATTTTAGGTCATTACTTCCATCTGTTATTCTGCTGAAATTTTCTAGATGGTCAAAAACTAGGAGTAAATTCAGCAACCTTTCTATTTGAACAAATTCCTGTTCACTTACATATCTTAAAATTTTTTCCTCCTCCCACATATGCCCTAATATAAACACTAAGGTTCTCTACCTGATTCCTAGGCTTTAAAACACAAGAACAGAGGAAAGGCAGTGGATTATGGTATGCAACACAAAAATGTTTTTTATTTTAAAAAGGAAGAATATAAAGAGGTTTAAGAAAGCAATATGGGGTAGACTGCTGGGTGGTTCTACTCCTTTTCCCTTCATTACATTTATAGCTGACACCTGGACATACCTGCTACCTACCTGGGAGATCTAGGGCCTCCTCAAAATTCAACATGTTCCAAGATTTAAATTCTTCCACCCTATCCTTAAAATAAATCCAATCTTTCTACATAGTCAGACCTAAAATCTGACTATGAATAGGATGAGATAGGCACTTCAAAAGATGAAGTGTTATTTTTTAAGATCAATGTCAGACAGAGAGGAAAAAAGAACTCATGTAACTGAGATTAAAAATTCAAAGGTTAGAATAGGCTTTCTCACCCCTGGCACCCAAATTGTTTGCCTTTTTCCTCTGAAACAACAAAATAGTCATCAAGTTTATTAATTCTTCTTTTATATCCTCTGTCTAGAATTAATTTTTCCTATCTATTGAGACCATACCAGTTTAGGGTTGCACAGTCCTTGCATCCATAAAATGGTGTTTATTTCCAGTGTCCGTGTGTCCTTCAATCCATGCTACGCATACTCTATGCATAGTGTTAGATTCACCTTTCTTCACCATCACTCTCTTGCCCTCAAATTTCCAATGACTTTCACTATCGGCAAAGTACAGTTTAAGTTCCTAAACTGCCATGCTATTTAAAACTTAAAATTTCCTGGCTCAGGGCCCATAGCACAGGTGTTACAGCACTGGCCACATAGACCAAGGCTGGTGGGTTCAAACCCAGCTGAGCCACCTAAACAACAATGACAACTCTAACAAAAAAATAGCTGGGCATTGTGGCAGGTGCCTGTAGTCCCAGTGAGTTGGGAGCCTGAGGCAAAAGAATCACTAAAGCCCAAGAGTTTGAGGTTACTTTAAGCTGTGATGCTACAGCACTCTACTGAGGGCGACAAAATCAGACTCTCAAAAAAAAAAAAAAATCTTAAGACTTCTATTATCTAGTTCCAATTCTGTTCCTACCATCCTTTTAAAATATCCTTGCTATCTTGATCCCCCTTCCTTTGCTCACGCCACTCTTTCCTCATACTGAAACACTACTAGAACCCATCACTCTTTTCCTTCAACATTTACTAATAATGTAACAGAATTATCTGCTTCCGATCATCTCTAGTAAATTCAAGTGCCAATTACTTTATCCAATTTTAATAAATCATCACACAACTGGGGTAAGGGCTCAATGTGTCCAACTCAATCAAGGCATATAAACATTCTTCATTGTGTGTGGACGTGCTTGGTAAACTCTTGATCAATATAAATACTCAGACTCTCCTAACAAAGCATACTAGAACCTTAGGGAGTAAGAGTGAAAGGACATGAAGTAGTACATCACAACCTCAACCCAAAAAAGAAATCTAATTACAGAGATGCCATTTTTTACCCTTTCAGAATGACAGAAATTCAAAAGTGTGATAGCATCTTGAGACAGTTTAAATATGTCCCCCAAAGTTCAGGCATTGGAAACTTAAGTGCCACCCTAACAGTATTAAGAGGTGATCAGGCCATGAGGGGTTCATACTCATGAATGGATGTTATCAGTAGAGAATGGATTAGTTATTGTGGGAGTGGGCTACTGACAAGTAACATGAGATCAGTCACCATTCTTTCTCCTGTCCTCTCTCAAGCTCACTCACCATTTAATGCCTTCCACAATAGGAAGAACCTCATCAGATGCAGCACCATGCCCTTGGACTTCTCAGCCTCCAAACCCTGAGCCAAACTACTTCCATTTTTATAAATTACTTTGTCTCTGGTATTCTGCTATAGCAGAAAAACACACATCACATGCTTTCTTATAAAGAGCACTTTGATATTATCAAAAATATATCTTTATAATACTTTAATCCAACAATTTCCTAGATTTTATCTTTTGTACATGCAAAATGAATACATTTACAATGTAAATGTACAACTTACTTTATAAAAAGACAACACTAAAAAACCCAGTTATTCACCAATATGGACTTATATAAAATCATGAAAGATCTATAAAACAAAATTTTACATAGCTGTTAAAAATAAAACAAAAAGGCGAAAAATAAGGAGCCCTCCACCATGTTCTAAATAGAAAAATCTCCAAGTTACACTTTTAAATAAAAAAACCAAAGAAACAGCAAGCTAAAGGGAGTCCCCAAGTTACAAACATGTAATGTGTATTATACAACTCACACTTATGAATAGAGGAATGTACCTGCTCCAACCTACATATAAATTCAATTTACAAACAAACCTATAGAACCTATCTCATTCATAACCTGGGAAATGCCTATATTTGAAGACAGTTGTGTGTTACCGATGCTAATTCAAAAATTAAACACATCCACCGAAAAGCTAACCCAAGTTTAGTTACATCTGAATTAATTCTTGTTTGACTTTACAAATCAAGTATGTATATTGGTTAATTCCTTTTCATTTCCTTAAGGCTGACACACCAAGTATCTTGATACACAATGTGAAAGTAAATTAGGAGGTGGATGAACACAGAGGAAATGAACAAGGCAAAAGTCTTTTAGGAAGCAGACTAGAACAGCAAGCATGTGGAGGTATTTGTTTTACTAAACAGTGAAAGTAGTGGGTAAGAAGTCTGTGTGGAAAGTAGAATAGAGGAAAGACAGGTTGGTAAAGAAGTACCCCAGAGGGGCAGCACCTGTGGCTCAAGGAGTAAGGCGCTAGCCCCATATACAGGGGGTGGTGGGTTTGAGCCCAGCCCTGGCCAAAAACTACAAAAAAAAAGAAAGAAACAAAGAAAGTACCCCAGAATGGGGAAGGAATCAAGATTTCTTAAACATTACAATCATTAAAAAAAAAAAAAAACCCTCTTAGAAACCAACTCCCTACTTTAAAAGAATAAAAAAAGACATAAAAGACTATTTACAGAAGTAGAATGAAGTGTAGTTTTAATAAATTCCTCAAAATATATCCCAACCTCAATAGAGAAGCAAAGAAATGTGCCCCCCCATGCAATTATGTCAATTATCTCATGTACCCATCACAACTGACCAAATATTTTTGTAATATGGAGATGTCCCTTGTTTCCACAATTAACACACCAATAGCATTTAATGCCTTCTCTATGTAGATTTTCTTCTTTTCTCAATGTAGATTTTGGTGAATGGTAATGTCTGGCATCTCTTCCTTTCCCCTCACTTACTAAAGGCTCTATAGAATGCTTCCTATTATTCTTGCTTTCTATGGCAATTAACAATGAACTGTCCCCATCTCTAGCATATTAAGAAGCAAACAGAATTATTAATTCAACAAGACAAATCACCATGACTGACATATGTATATCCTTAAAGCCCCATGCTGTCTACAACATTCTATTACAATCCTCTTCCTTTCACAAACAACTAATATTTTAACAGGACTTTCAATACAGTAGAACCTCTGTTGTACTGTACAGATGATCTCCCAAGGATCTGTAACAAACTGGTCATCATACAGAGGTAGTCAACATGAGGAACTTGGCCTACTGTACTAAAACATGCATATACTTTCCTATACAGCTTTTATTAGAGAATGTCATATTAGAAAATTACACATGATCAAAGCATATAAAACCATATATACATTATACAAATCAACTGACCCTAGAGTCAATTTTGGTCAGTTTCTTATTCTTACTACAAACATTAAGTGGAGAAAGCACTCTCAATGTTGGCTACACTACTCAGCATACCTGGGCATTTTTTTATAGCAAATGACTTCAACTGCTTTATGAGATGCCTGACAATCTCTTAGTTTGGAAACCTCCACAATTTCTGTGTCATCCTCACTTGCTTCTTCCACTTCATCAGCTATTTCACATACTTTCATGCTGATCTGTATTTCAGTCATATAGCTTGGAAAATTCCTGGGTCAGGTTGCAACCTCATCATCTACTGTAACAAAGTCTACACCTTCAAAGTCTGCTATGGGAGATGGGACGGTTTGATGGGGCCCAAACATGACATTCTTATGTTGTGACAAATCCAACTTTCTTGCAACACTTCTGTATCATTTCTGGCTGAACTTTATTCCAAGCAGAACTGATGTAGAGGATGGCATCTAGAGCATTAACTGATGTAATAGAAAGTTGCTTCTAGAGGGTTTGTTTTAGTAATGACCCACTGTGGGAGCTGGCCTAGGTAGTATAGTTTAAATGCTATGATGATATCCTTACTCAAGAGGCTGGATTTCTGAGGTAGTGTTTGCAGGCAGAAATTTTAGTGTCACTTTTGTGAGATGATTCACTTATAGTAGCCAGAAGAGTTGTCTACTATCTGTAGAATAGACGATTTCTTCTTCATTTCTCATTCAACAACCCTACTCACTTTTCAAATAAAGCACTAGTCATCCACGGGCTTCAGGTTCTTGAATGCACATGGATTTGCTAATTTACCACTCAGCAAGCAAGGACCTTATCCTCTCTCCTGTTGAGCTAGCAGAACTGTGAATCATTCTTTAGAAAGTTTCCTGCTTTTATACTTGTCACTCCTCAAGATCATCACCTTGAAAAGGAGTCTGCACTCCGTTGACGATGTCGTCATCTTTCAAGTCTCTGAAGAAATCTGGAAACTTTTGGAACTGCCACAACTTCTATTGGATCTTCAATGGATTCACCACATAAAACTTACTGGGGATCTGTGTTGTGATGTTTATATTTTTCAAGCCAATCACTTGATGCTTGTAAATCTGCCACCTCATATTCCTGTGTGAATTTTTGAGCAACCTCTTAGATCAGTGGCCCGGAGATTGAGGCATTAACTGCCCTCATTTGTCTCATACAGCTTAATGTGGCTTCTTTGACGTCATCAAGGGAAGTTTTCCTCCTTTTCTACTGTGTGTCTCCTATAGATCTCCACTTTCTTTGCCATATGTCTCCAAATACTCATGTTTACGTTTTTGGATGTTGTTTACTGTGGTCTTATCAACACCAAAATGTTCCACCATCTTTCTTTGGCTGCTGCTTTCCTAAAAATGTGTCAGTCTTTCTCTTTAATGTCAGCTCTTTGAGTTCTTTTCTTTGCATCATGATGTCTCAATTAACTATAAAAATCTTCCTAAAAATTATAGGATGTACCTACAATTCAAACCAGTCCTTCACACTGCACAAAATCTTCCACAACATGTGATATTAAATAACAGAATATTAGGCCTAACTCAGCATGTTGCAATAACTTATACTAAAGAAAAAATAATACAACTAAGGGATGAAGCTCATACCTTCTACCACTTGATATAGAGTGACTTACTGGTGAAGAGATAAAGTGCAAATTAATACTGTGTCACAGTTCAAGTGGCCATGGATACAACTTCCAGAGATGGTTAATGTAAGTATATGGAGGTCAGTCTTCCACTGAGTATATGTACTGCATGTCCTATCTATGAAAATTAAGTCACCTGAAGGAGGTAGTAATGTAGGGAGGTGGTCAACTACTGTATTTCCCTGTAAACATGTGTAAAGATTAAAAACATTGCTCAAAACTGAGATGAAGAAGAAGGAAAAAAACACAAAATATGAAAGAAATATCAATTTGTGCCTTGCCATCCTACACAGTAACATTTTTTTTTTGTCTCACCCTACACAAAGAATATTTCACCTGCCTGACTGTGAGTACCCATAAAACCAAACGAACCTTTGCTCCAGTATCAACCATTACCTATGCTTCCAACTTTATTGAACACATTAAGCAAATGCTTTAAATATGTTCAAATTCTTACCAAACTTTCAAATTCCAGCCTCTTTTTCTCTAAGACATGTCTGCACTGAAGTTTTATCAATAGGCCATCACAATGTATAGTCTATCAGACCAAACCTAAATCTGTGTGCCCTAACAGTGACAGTGTTTACAAGTGGTCGAGAGACAAGTGTGAGTTTAAAGACCATCAATCCAAAGTATAAACAGAAAACGAGTGTTTAGAAGCTTTTATAGCAATTTGACTTCATTTTTCTAGCAATTCATCAAATTTTATTTGTCAATTGTATTTGGCAAAAGTAGCTCTAAGATCTGATAACTGGGATTAAAAAACAAAAACTGCCCATTTATTACACTGGAGAAATACTGCTCCACATTATGCTCCCCACATGCCCAGTAACCAAAAGTTTTATTTTCGTGATTCCTGTAAGTAAACAAAGAGTGCTAGATATAAGGAAGCCAAGATGTCCCTTGCCACTCCAGGTCGGAGGGATCAATACCTGGGTGGAGCACATTAAGCTGAGGAGCTTCTAGATCAACCACAAACTGAACCCACCACAGACATCCCATCTTTTCACCATGTCCTAAGAGAAAATTTTAGTTCTACCTGCTTAGTAATTTTGCTTCAATATTTTAAAACTATTAATCATATTTCCCTTCTCTTTTGGAATCTCCAGGTCTCACAAAGCAGACTATATTCACCCCTCTCAAAGCTAAAACATCAAAACTCAAACTCAAATTAAGATTGACACTTTCTCTCTTACTTCTTCCTACCTGCACTAAGATTCTCTTCTTATATAGAATGACTAAAAAAGTACTACTGTATCTTATTCACAAACAATAACTCATCCACGTAACATTTATACTGCTTTTCCTACCTAATCAAATTTTAAAGTCTAACTTTGAAAAAGCAGATTTATGAACTTCCAATGAGGGTAACAGTCTTGCCTTCATGATAACCAGGACAATGATATGTACTAAGAATCCACTCTGCCATGTTCACTAACATAACTGGAATATTTCCAGTATTATCTCTTACCTGGGGTACACTATCTTTTCAGATCATGGTCCAGCACTAACTGCTCCATGTTAACTTTTTGCATTCTTAGCAATGACAGGACACATTACCTATGGTTCCCCTTCACCCCTGCTCTCAAAAGGGGTGGGTTAGTAAGCAGGTCAGTGTTAATTTAGGCCCTCTCAAATCTTTTAATGTGCATTTATAAACATAGCCACAGAATTTTTTTTTTTTTAACCACCATTAAGTGGAGCTTATAACCTTCTTTTTTCCCCCAGCCAACAAGAGACCTTCCTTCCTGGGTCATGTCTTCTTGCCTGAGTTATAAACACTACTAATACTCCCCCCATTGCCAAGTTAATTTCCTTCCACCTATTATCTGTTCTTACTTTCAAGTAGCCTTCTTGTATACCACCTTCATGGGGGGAAAAAGTTTTTCCTTATGATAACCTGACTATCCTTGTTTGTGTTTTAGGATATTGTTTTGTATCCATAGTCCTTTAACTTAGGTTTTCTTCTTTTACATGAGACTTCAAAAAATATTCATACGCTTAAAAGACCCTCAAGACACCATAAGCTTTATTCTATTTTAAAAATACTAGCATGTGCTTAAAAATAGAATAATACAGAAAAATATTAAAAAAGAAAATTGGAAGAAAATACAGAAGTGATAAATTTTTTTTCCTTTAAATTGCCTCAATGTTCTTATAATGGTTTCTTTATTACAATTTCAAAATTGCTTACATCACCTTCATTTACACTTTACCATACAATTACCTAAGTCTCTGTATTTCTTGTTAGATTATAAACTAATCTACTGCCTATTTCCTAGAAGGAAATAGGAAATAAAATTTATATTCGGATACACTTACTATCAAATATATACTATGTACTTATTCCACTTAGTCATGGTAATAAGGCAACTAACACAAAGTGAAATGCTATGTATTACTTATTGTAAATTTCTCTAAACTTTTGTTGCTATCATTAGTGTTTTTAGTCATAGGATAGATGTAAAGGAGGTTAGAACAGTAAAAACTGAGACAGCAAATACTACAATCTCCCCATGTTTTAAACCACTGTGAATTCTCTGCAAATTAGAGATAAAAATCTAGTCAACAATTCCTACTCTTGCCTCAAAGCCTATAAAAGGCCCAGAGAACCCTGAAATAAGTCAAATTATAGAGCACAAAATATGATAAAAAAAGAAAGTAATAATAAAATAAAGCAAAATGCAAAAATACTTTTCACATGTGCTTTATACTCACCAGCTTGGCTTGTGCTTCTGCAATTTTTCGGTTATTCTCTTCTAGTATTCGTTCTAGCTCCTCACGTTTTGCACGTTCTTCCTCCTAAAGGGGAGGACATGTTCAGATGTTAGAAAAACAAAATGTTTATTTTTATTGATAAATACTTACTAATCTTCCTCTGAACTTTTTTGATCTGACTTACAGGGCAGCTTTATAGCCACCTTCTGTCTGATAAATGATAAAACTGTGCAGCCACTAACATTGGTTTCTAGCACTAAATTTAAATCATCCCTCCCAGTCCAAACAGCAACCAACTAAACCCTCCCTAATGATAGTTTCCTGGCAATTATAACTAATACTTTAATACCACACAAATCAACAAGGACAACTACAAAACTGGATAGTATTTACCAAATTAAAAAAATAATATATAAAATATAAATAAAGTGAATATTTGTCTCACCAATTATGTATACCTACGTATTCTTTACCTATACTCCTTTAATCAGCATTAAAAGTTGAATATTTACTGTCTTGTCCAGTGTCCTGCAGAGTGTGCTCCTCGGCTGCCATACGCGCCAGCTTCCTCTTTAAAATGATTTGTACTGTTAGCTTGGCAATACCTGCATCAGCAGCTCAACCATTTATAAAGAAACAACATACAAGGAAGGCTGAGCTGAGGAATGCAGATGTTTA
This sequence comes from Galagoides demidoff, assembly GCA_963574575.1. Classification (NCBI taxonomy): domain Eukaryota; kingdom Metazoa; phylum Chordata; class Mammalia; order Primates; family Galagidae; genus Galagoides; species Galagoides demidoff. The sequence continues at coordinate 42,175 of CAUYQV010151058.1, read as the reverse complement.
TGGTAAGAAGGAACAAAAAATGTAATTCATCATTCCTAAGGCAAACAATTAATAAGAAAAATACATTTACTGTTAGTGAAAAATACAAATGGTAATCCATACTTCATGGAACTAAGGGCTTCTTCCATGGGGAAAATGGACTTAACATTCAGATGTTGACAATTTCTAAAGGCAGCTTATATTGTCATCTACAATCTGAACTGAAATTCAGGAATCCAGGGGATGCAGGAAATAAAATTCTGTAACTTATTTTTTCTTGGAGAATTTAATGAGATTTTATAATGCAAACTATATGAAGATTGCTTGATGGTTTGGGCAGTGTTCAGATCACAGCATACAAATTCAAATGATTTTAATATTTGGAAAGACTGTCAGAGGGTTGTGTCCGTGTAAAAAAAAAATTGTTAATATGAAAACAAAAAGCAAATGAAGAGAAAAAAATCTTACTATGATTAATAACTCGCTACAAGACAGCACCATTACTCCAAAAATTATCTTCATTAAAAGTACTGATATAAATAAAATTTCATACATTCAATTTTATAGTCTGTAAAATCCACTATAAATAAAAGCATATTTATCTAGTTAAAGACAGGACGAGGGAAAATGCACTTTAAAGCCAAGCTTACTGGAAAGCAAAGAAATTTAATATATTGTCAACTTGTCCACAATAATACCAAGATGAAAAATGACAATGAGTCATATATTTTTCAGTCAAATATTTCAGTTCAAGAAAATACGTTTTCCTGTTTCCTATGTCACACACCAATTCGTATTTATCATGCACTCTATATTGACGGACACTCGGAGCTGTGAAGTAATTTGCCTTGAGTGTCTTAGTAACTTTCACCTAGCTTTAGGATCCTGGAGTAATCAGTGCTAATAAGCTATAAAGCTTCAGTAGCAAATTACTGTATCACAGAAAGACATTTTCAACTTCTGCTCCAGCTGCTGATAAAACAAATCATGTGTTTAGCTTGACTCCAGACAAGGAAACCTGTTCCTTCATAACTCTCTAGAGAAAAAAAGGAGTTGTTAGTAGATACTAAAAAAGTGGATGAATAATCTGGACATTTTTCCTAAAAAGATTCCTTGAAACGCATTAGGAAAATGGAGGGCCTTATGATCAGAATGCCAGAATTAGTCCACTGTGTTGAAGCAGGATTTGGGGAAGGGAATGAGGGATAAAAGAAGGGAAAAAAGAAGAGTGAGAAACCTATTTATCAAAAGCAGGTACTGTCACTCAATGTTAGGCCCTGCTCTTTTTTATCTGACTGAAGGCAAAAAGCCTCTCACAGTCTAGGTAATAAGAGTGATAAACAGAATAGAGGAATATACAACCATAGGTGGATTTTCAACCTTTCCCCTTTACCACTCTCTGTCTCCCCCCACCCTCCCAAAAAAAGAATGTAAGTCCTGCAGCCATGGCAAAAGTTTCAAACACTTCTCAAATATGTAAGCCAGTTCCATTAATCAAAAGTATCCTTGAATATGTTTTATGAAAGTAACTTTTAAGTATCAGTCAGCACTTCTGAATAGGCTAAAAAATTAACTTTCGCAGCAATGTAAGTTTAGATGAGAAAGGAATGAGATAGTCTGTATTCCATCTCTTTCTGAACTGAGCAGGAGGCACAACCCAACACTGAAAGTTTTGCCATGGACTGTCTCTACTTTCCAAACGACCGAGCGTTACCTCTCTAGCTTTTTGTGCTGCAAGCTCAGCTTGTCTCTGTCGCTCGAGTTCTTCGAGCAACTGCTTTTCCATGATGCGCTTGGCTTCCTCCACCCTCCGGAGAACTTCTCGCTCAATTTCATCCTTCCTTTTCTCCAATTCTTCCTCTACCCTTTTTGCCACCAATTCTTCTACTCTTCGTGCTGTTTCTTCCTCGATGAGTTTTTCTTCTATTTCTTGCTGCCGACTAGGGAACAATGTAAAAACATGTTTTAGATAATATGAAAAAACCAAGAATTTTTTTTTAAACTTTTATTTCAAAATATTAAGGGAGCATAGCTCAAGTCTGGGCTATGAATGGACCCATAAATAATAACTTAAACAAAACTAGTTATTTAAGTCTATAAACCATTGAGCCTGGTATTACTCAATTATTTTGTTAATTCATTATTCACTTCACACTTAAGGCAATGACCGCGCCATGTCAACTGATACAGAAATTCAAATAAATATAAAACTGGTTTTCTTCTCTATCCCATTGTGAACACAACAAGGACCGGTAAATTCAAACAACCTAATTCTTTAGATTTAATTTAGGAACTACAGAAATTTGAAACAGAAAAGTCTACTTCTCTCAACTTTATAATGAGAGGACAAACTATTAAAATACATGAATTTGCTTATTTGCCAATACACTCAGTCTAAGGGTTGAGTTACAGAGAAGTCAGAAAAATTATGATACAGCAGGCAATCGAGAATAGCTAAATTCATTTCCCTCTTCCCACTAAGAATAAATACAGACTTGAAGAGATTCAGACTGCTGAAATAAGCAGCATACAGCTTAACTGAAAATATGACCAACAGGTTCTGAGTACTATGTCCTCTACTGTGCCTTTTGTTCCTCTTATGAATTGATTTTCAATTAAAAGGTCCTCTGGATATAGGAAGTAGAAAAGTAAAACTACATTTTTATTTTTAGTTAGGCAAAGCATATTTTAATCCTACTTTGATATCATAAACCAATTATTTCATCAAAATAAAATTTTGTGGGGTGGCACCTGTGGCTCAGTTGAGTAGGGCGCCAGCCCCATATACCGAGGGTGGTAGGTTCGAAGCTGGCCCAGCTCAAACTGCAGCAAAAAATAGCCAGGCATTTTGTCGGGCGCCTGTAGTCCCAGGTTCTTGGGAGGCCAAGGCAAGAGAATTGCCTAAGCCCAAGAGCTGGAGGTTGCTGTGAGCTGCGACGCCACAGCACTCTACCGGGGGCAACAAAGTGAGACAGTGTATATTTAAATAAATAAAAATTTGTGCTGAAAACATTTACATTTATCAAGGTACCATGGTGGAAACCTTGTACATTTTATACCAGTGATATCCAACTATAGCCATTAGCCACACGTGTCTAGGCTGAACTAAAGATTGCTATAAAGAAAAAGAATAAAATGATCTCATTTTTTAAAATTAGGTACTATAACAATAACATATGGATAGATTGAGACTGTATTAAAATTAATTTCATTGGTTTCTTTCTAGCAGCCCCTAGAAAATGTTAAACTGCATACATTATTGTTCACATTGCTACTGAATAGCACTGTGAGACGATAATTTGTGCTAAATGAATAAAATCAGAGGCTCTTGCAGTGTATCTAAATCCTAAGATCAATTTATCAATACTTCAACATTCTCACAACCCACAAAAATTAAGCTTGCAACTTACATCTTTTGTTGAGTCGTATGACATACATAAAAGTCACTCAAATTATCTGTTTAGTAAAGACTGTTTATAGTTCCTAATCCACTTCAACTCAATCAATTCCCACTCAAGAATTTTCATTTTCAACTCCTGTTACTTATCCACAAATGACACCAAACTAACAGGATGTCTTTATCCTTCTCATTCATTTCAGTTTCTCCATTTACCCTCTACATTCTTCTGTCAAGGAAACAACAGTTATTAAAGAGAGCTTATTTTCCCTTAGGTCCTAGATATTTCCAATAACCATTCTGAAGACTGTTGTTTGTCTCTTAAATATCTCCTTCCCCAAACTAAAATTTTTAAAAAGGACATGAAAGCCTATGCTCCTTTCCCTTTTCAATCAAATATTAGGACAGTTTCAATAGCCTTTATGGATAGCTGCTCAGTATGAGAGCAGATACAAGCTCTAGTACTAAATATCACCAAGAACATCTACAGAAAATCACACTGCAATTTTAATGGAAATTAAACCACATTTCAATACAAAATGTTGTTTCTCTACTTCATCCAAAGGGAAAAAAAAGAAATAATAGATGAAACAAGTAAAGGTGACAACTGCTGAGTCAGATGAAAGGCCTATAAACCCTTACCTAACAGTATTCTACCTTTGGTGTGTAAACTTTTCATAATGGTCTTAAAAGTATATACACACCCCCACATACTTTTGCTAGTGGGTTCTTTTGAAATTAGAAAAGGTAGAGAAGCCTAGAAAACTTAATATTCTAAATAATTTCATAAACAATACAATGTAACTCTTAATTAGCAACGTTAATCTGATTATTCAAAGGATAATAATATAAAACAGTTCAAATTAACTTTCCATACAAAGTGGAAAGGTGGAAAAATAATAGGATTAAGGCCCTAGATCAGGTTAGCTTATCAGTAGAAAAGGTGCCAACTTCACTTGGGAATTTGGTAAAGGGAAAATAAATTCAAGGTTTTTGTCAGGCAGTCAAGCCATCTTTAAGCAAAGGCACAATGGCTAACAGAGCCATGTTTCCATAGATTTGTCAGTAAGGAGAAAATGAGCCAAATAAATTTAACTTACAGCAAAAGCCAAATCAGCATGGTGTCAGGTCCTGGTTTCTGTATCACACCAAACCAAAGGGGCCAGATGACAGGCCTTACAGGCAGTAGGTCACTCTGCTGCTAAGGAGTCAGTCAATTCTAACTAACTACAGCTCAGCAATTTTATAGCAGAAAGGGTAGGGCAAGTGGAAAGTCCCAAGCTCAACTGAAACAGTGGAGAATGAGAACCGACCTAGGAGAGTTTCTCACAAGGCTGCTTATCTTTCTCCTTTGTTCCTGCAGGAACTGCAAGGCATCCCACTATGACTGCAATTAAGGTTTGCTGACTTGTTCTAGTGAAGACAGGCAAGGTCAGGGCACCACAGGAAAACTGCTTCCCTGTAAGTACTAGCAAGAACGTCATTTTGGGGGGTTTTTCCTGGCAAAATTTAAAATGCTACTTCATAATTAAAACAAAGCATCACAAAAGCTGATTACCGATTTTTGGTAATCAAAAAAAAAATTTTAATCAATTTTTAGAACCAGTGCTACAGAAGTTCAGTTATCACTTTATCCCCATATACAATTGAATTAAGCATAAGTCCATCTGTATTAATGACAAATTTGTCACCATAATCAATGATAAAGCCACTATTAGGCTAATGCCTATAAGACCCACTAGAGCTCTTTTGGGGGAGGGAGGACCCAAACACTTTTGGTCAACACTGTCTTACAAAAGATGAATCTAACATCTAACAGCTTATCTACTCTTAAAACTTTTGCCCTAGGAGTTTTCACTCTCATGATGTTCTTTTCTCTAATCTCTCCCTCAGGCTCTTCTGCTGAACCCATCACCTTCTGTCAAGAATCTGTGCTGATTAAAGTTAGGTTAAACTGAGGGTGGCGGGTTCAAACCCAGCCCCGGCCAAACTGCAACAAAAAAATAGCCGGGTGTTGTGGTGGGCGCCTGTGGTCCCAGCTACTTGGGAGGCTGAGGCAAAGGAATCGCCTAAGCCCAGGAGATGGAGGTTGCTGTGAGTTGTGTGACACCACAGCACTCAACCCTGGGCAATAAAGTGAAACTTTGTCTCTACCAAAAAAAAAAAAAAAAAAGAATCCTCCTGTAAAAAAAAAAAAAAGTTAGGTTAAATCAAAATACTCAAGTTTTTCAACAGAAATAGTATAATACCATGTCCCTATTTTATTTATGTTCTTAGGTGTTTTAAAAACACTACTCATAATCAACTTTAGAAGGAGTAACTACTAAAACAACATAGCAAGGGTACAGAACTGCAGCACTGCTAAAAGAGTATTACTCCATACAGAGCAACTGACACTATTCTCTTAAACATCTTTAAAATGTGGGAACTCAATCCTAGGGGTTTACCTCTGGAAATCAATTACTAGCAAACAGCATTTATTTAGTGTTTAATAGGTACCAAATACTATGCCAAGAACTCATACCATGTCATTGTTTAAATCTCACATCTGTTCCTACGAGGTGGATGTTAATACTCTCATTTTTAGTTACGAAACTAAGGCTAAGGAGTTTAAGTTTCTGGAGTTGTTACTCTAAAACTAGGAAGACTCCAAAGCTAATGTCTTAAGCACTTACACTACCCTATATTGTTTCTCCAGGATAAACATGAGAGGTAAAGACAGGCACAAAAATGTAACAAAATAACCATTAGAAAATTAATAAAGTTCTTGTCAACATCAGTAAAATCCTATGCCCTAGAATTCATCTTCAGAGCCCTAATCTCTAAAAATACGTAATTCATACACTTAATCTGCTCACAAAAGCTCATCTTTGCTCTCACAATGAGCTGTACACGTGTTCTATGAATCACTCATATAGCATATTGATCCCAGTCTAGTTTAGAGATTGTAATTTGAAGGCTCTTAATCTGTTATGCAATTGAACACTAAAAGGTACCCAAACCTAGATATCACAAGCAAAAGTAAGTTACTATACCATTAACAATTTCCTGATTTGCTGCAAGTCATTTTCTGCTGTCTACTTTTTCTACAGTTAATACTTAACATGCCTACCGCATCTCTTTAAAAGAATAATTAAGGAAATGGTAATAGTGGTGTAGCAGGGGAGTAAGAAGGAACTATACTGAATGGCTGAAATACAGGGATAAGCACAAACAGATTTTTTGAAGTGAATTTTGAACCATGTGACTGAACTATTGAAAAGTGTGTGTGTGGGGGGGGGGGATGTGAAGACTTACTCAAGCATTAAAATTTTAACCGGTACATAACTTCTTAAGTTCACCAGGCTCAGTCTGGCTCTCTATGCAAGTTCTCTTAAATAACATTATTTATTAAGACTGCTAGGTGCCAAATACCACAAAGATAACTACCTTAGAACACAGGTATCTATTTCTATTTCACAGATAAAACAAGTTCAGATACAGGCCTCAGAATTTTAAGTGACAAAGCAATCTGGTTTCCAATCTTAAAATTACTAACTTTAAACCCAACAGACTATTCCTATTTCACTGTCTCTCTCCACCTAAACCTAGTAGTTCTTGAAAGTACATTTGACATCATGCATTCTTAAGGATCTTTTTTCTGCTTCCACCATTCACTCCCTCCTGTGAAATGCAAATACAGACATTCCCCGAGGGTGAGGAACTGACATTCCTCTGACAGTTGCTCTTCTCTCTCCACACTCTCCCTGGTCTATACATTGACATAAAGGCCCCCATTCCTTAGGCTTCAGTCTCCATTATCAACCTTGGATAAACTCAGTACAGTATATCCAAAACTAGTGCTCACAGTGGAAGCTCCCTTATCGCTTTTCCCTCTCCTTTATTCATGATTCACCAATTTTCTGACACAGCATTTACTTAAATATTTGACAAATGAGTTGCAATAGCCACATTATAAGATAACCAACCAAAGGAATGCTTCCTTTCCCTTTGTCCCATATCCAATTTAAAACACCTCAAATATTTCTTAAATCTATCCCTCTTTTCCATCCAAACAACTTCCCTCACTACTCTTGCGTGGACTTCTGTACCCACCTCTTAACTAGTTTCTGTCCTATAATGTATGATTTGTTAAAAACAAACAAGCACAGGTCATTTACCTGCCTGAAACACTTCCTGTTTCTAGGATAAAATCCTAGCTCCTTAATATGACAAACAAGAACCTGGCCACCATTCCCAGCCTCTATTTACCGAGAGTCACTCCACAACTGCAATATTTGTAGATTCATATTCTATGCCACCTAATTTTTCCCCTTCTCTTTATTCTGGCAGGAGTGACGGGAGGAGGTTCTCTCCTTTGGTCCACATGTAGGCCTAGTCTGACTATCTCTTTTTCTTATTTGATCCATTCCATTCTTTAGCACAACTCAAGTATTCATCCACCTAGGATACTTTCTTTACACATTTATATTACTATCACTCAATTTACTACACGTAATACCTATCTAATTATCTGTCTTCAAGCTAGTAATGTTAAGATGTTGGAGAGAGACCAGTCATCTTTATCTTGACAGCACCTGCCACAGCGCCTGGCACTTAGGGACTTTCCCCTATTCCAGTGGTTCTCAATCTTCCTAATGCTGCAACCCTTTCATACAATTCCTCATGTTGTGGTGACCCCCAACCATAAAATTATTTTCATTGCTTCAAAACTGTAATTTTGCTAGTCTTATGAGTCGTAATCTAAATATCTGATATGTAGAATGAATAGTCTTAGCGACCCTGGTGGGAGGATCATTCCACTCCCAAAGGGGTCATGACCCATAGGTTGAGAACCGCTGCTCTATTCCCAAGGCTCCAATCCTCATGTCTGTTTCCTTTGAGTTACTTTGAAGGCATTAGAAATATTAAGCACTGCCTACTGCATGGCACACAATAGTTTAGTTTTGCCCCCTTGCCCCTCTGAAACAAGATAGCAGTTTTCTTTCAACCTAGAGCCAGATACCTACTCTATTCTCAATCAGCTCATCCTAGATTTCTTCTCTGCTATTCATCCATATTTGCTAAATAAGTGCTTCAAAGCATCCTCTGAATACCAAGTTTCCTTTCATTTTTCCTAAAAGTCTCTGTTTTCTACTCCAAGTCAAATAAGTATTCTTTGGATGGAAAAATTATCTCAGGATGTCTTAGGTAACTCTTGATATGTTCATTATTCTAGATCAAAAAGCAAGATTCTACATAATTAAGGTTTAATGTAAAACAATTACTTAAACTTTGATTTCAAATATATTACAGATTGTTTTACATACAGGAAAAGTGAAAGAGTTGCATATGTTTTAAAAGGAAATGTTGGCAGCAAAACAACTCCAGATAACTGCTTCCTCTGTAATTTAGTATCTATTAGTAACTTTGGTTTAGGAACAAGCTGTGCTGGGAAATCTACACAATCCAACTACAGAAAAATAGAAAACCCCCCAGACAATTCAGCACACATAATTTCATCTCAGGAAAGTGATAAATGTAGGGACATTCTTGCCCCATAAGCACTTTCTGAACATCCAGAGAACTTAACAAGGATGGCTGGTTAAACATGGACTCAGTGCACCTGTTCACCGTCCTTTTCAATTCCGCTTTGGGGATACCCAGAGCATTAGGGTACCACGATCTTAAAGTAGAAAACAAACTCACACAAAAAGCCTACATTTAAAAAAAGAAAAGTTCTTTAGTTTGACATTACCCACATCTACTTTTATATCCAGGGAAAATTAAGAGGTGATTTTTTTGGAAACATACGAGCACTACTCAAAGTAACGAACCTTAACGTAACTGAGTTTCTCCAAATAAAAATTCTGTACCTGAGCAAGTACTCAAGAATCTTCTAAATAACTAGCAGAAAAAGAAATAAAACTGCACGTTTGCTAGCGGAGTTATAAAGCCAAAACTAGGTCTGAGATGACAGTTTCACAGGTGATTTCGAGGGTCACAACTCACTGTACTGTGTACACTTCAGGTTTGTGCATTGTTTTTTAAGTCTCCAAAAAAGAGGAAATGTGTGTAGGTTCAAGGAAAGAAAAGCAACCGCGACACCTTCAACAAAAGAAACACACTAAAGTGAAAACGCAATTTTTTTGATAGGCATCTAAAGAAGACTCTCTCTTATTCCCGAGAGTACTCATGCCCTATCGAATATTTGAGCTTCCTAAGGAGACCTGCTTGCAGGCAGCCGCGATGTGCGCCCCCGGCCCGACGCCTTTCTCTGCCCTTGGCGGGCGGACCTGCAGACGCCGCCGCCGCCGCGACCCCGCGCTCAACTCCGCCCGACTTCCGGGATTCTCCGCCTCTCGCGCCAAAACCGCTCTGGCCCCGAGCCGCCTCGGCTCCGGCCTCAAGGGTTCCCTCCCGGCCCGAGCCCGGCCACGCGCCCCGCACTCGCCCCGCGCCCCCCGGCCCGGCCCCTCCCCCACCGGCACTCACATTTTTCGCTGCCGCTCGAACTCCGCTTTCTTCTCCTCCTCCTCCCGCTTCTGCTTCTCGTCCAGGCTGCTGCGCTTGCTCACCGTGCGCCCGAAAATGTCGATGCGGTCGGGCGGGGACGAGGCGCGCTCCCGGTCCCGCTCGCGCCGGGACACGGCCGTGTTGGTGGAGCGCGAGCGGGACCGCGACTCCCGCCGCCGGTTCCGTTTACTTTCCCGGGATTTGGAACGCTTCCGCACGCGCTCCTTGTCTCGGGACCGCGACCGCGACCGGCTGCGCTTCTTGTTGTGCTTGCTGCTCTTGGTGTGCTTGGAGCGGGACGAGCTCCGGCTCCGGGACCGGCCCATCCTTCCGGGAGACGCTCTGACTAACCGCTGGCCTCAGCCCCCTCACGCGCCCGGCTCCTCTCGCCTCCGCCTTCAGACGCGGGCTGGCGGTCCTGTCGAGGCTGGAGGAAGGTAAGCTGTCGACCAGGTGACTTTGCGCCTGTTCTCGAGGTCTACAGCCGCCGTAAGGCCGCCTGCTACTAGCAGGCCGCAAGGAAAGGAGTCGCTAAGATGGCAGCTGCGGCTGCACCGGCCGCCCTTCCCACAATGCCCTGCGCGGAACGTGCCGAAGCACAGGCCCCGCCCCCTGGCGATTGTTGCCGACAGTTGACGGGCTCTTTCGAGCGCGCTCGGCTCTTCTCGGCAACCTGGGCGGAAGCCGAAGACGCGATGGATGGGAGCCTCGTGCTGTTGCGTCAGTATATGCTATCCTTTTCTGGTAAAATACTAGCAGCGTGTAGAATGAATTAATTCCACTTTAGTGCGATTTAAAATCGCACGCGTTGGCAGAATTTGATTGATTGCACTATTTTCTAAGAGTTAGTTTTGTCAGGCAGCCCTAAATTGTGTGTGACTGACCCCGGGCACAGCACTTGCTTCTTAGAGCTTGGTATCCTCTTTTGTAGAATGGAGGTGGCTGCAATTTCTGGTGTGGTTGTGAGGCTTACAGGAGATAAAGTCTGCAACAGGTTTTGATAAATGCAAACTAATGCGTAATATAGGGCTTAATGTCCATTCTAAATGATTCAATGTATTAACTAGTATTTGATTCTTAACAATTCTAAGAACTACTGTTATCCCCATTTTAGAGATGGGGGACCCTGAGATCCATAGAGGTCAGATAAGTTTCTCCGTCCCAGGATCACACAACTAGGAGATGACAGGGCAGGAATATGTAGGTAGGTCATTTTGACCAAAGGCCTTTGCACATAATCAGCAACCCCCTCTAAACTCTAGCCAAGAAAAGCTTTCTTCCTATGTGGTACAATAAGCTGACTGTAACAGTGAAAAGCCCCCAAAAGAAGAGGCAACATTATTATTTGCAGATGATAGGAAACTTTGAAAATCTAGATGTCTCAATGCTTAGTGAGTTTGGGATACATTCAGTGTAGTTAAAGTTACACAGTTCAGGGATTTTCCCAGAGCTAACCTCTCAAACATAAAAGGTATTACATCAGCTGTAGGGCAGCAAGAGCCCAGGAAGGGTGGCTGCCTCCATGGGTAGGCTCAGTGGCGGGGTCAGGTGGGCACATGTATGAAGTCTCCAAGTCCCCATGGTTGTATAGGTAAGGAAGTTATGTGGAATAACATTTGAAATTCTGGCTCAAAATTAGAACTTTTATGTTTCTTTATAGATATACTTGAAATTTAAAATATCCTGGAAAATAGGAAAAGGATAAACAGCTCCCCACAATCCCACCATCTTAACTAAATTTATCACATAATTGCTTTGTCTTTCTCCATATATTCATATTTTAGGTTGTTGGATTTAGAAAATGTACATATACTTTGCATCCTGATTTTTAAATAAATAAAATCATAGTACAAAAAAAAATAAGTGTCTCAATTTTGAAATTGAATACAGTAAGAGGCTTAACTCATGGTAGGTAAGCCAATGAAAAATTAGAAATGTTCTTGTAAGCAATATACCAAAGATAAAGTAAGATTGTCTCCACAATGGCAATAAAAGCCATAAAATATTTAGAAATTGACAAGTTACAAAGATTTTATGATAAAATTTTGCTGAAAGGCAGCAATAAGGCCCAAGGAAATGAAAAACATATATTGTTTTCTTGGATGAGTAGTCAGTATAAAAAATATGCCACTGTTCCCAAGTCAAATTATAGAACTAGTTTGATTCCCATGAAATACGCAAATTCTCTTGGGGATGAGTGTACTAGTACTGATTAAATGATTTCACATTTCATATGGAAGATCACATAGTTGTGAATTATCAAGAAAACATTGAAGAGGAAGAGTTGTGTCTGTGTGGGCTGCCATAACAAAATACCATAAAGCTAGGTGGCTTATGAACAACAGAAATTTATTCCCCATAGTTCTGGAAGTTGGGAGTTCAAGATGCCGGCAGATTCCATCTTTGGTGAGGGCCCACTTTCTTTTTTCTTTTTTTTTTTTTGCCGGGGCTGGACTTGAACCCGCCACCTCTGGCATATGGGGCCTGTGCCCTACTCTTTTGAGCCACAGGGGCTGCCCTCGAGGGCCCACTTTCTGATTCTCAGATGGCACCTTCTCAAAGTGTCCTCACGTGGTAGAACCAGTGAACTAGTTCTTTGAGTTCTCTTTTAAGGGCACTGCTATGATCCCCCCCACCCAATTCATAAGTTTAAACCATCCGAATAGTCCTTTGGGATTTGCTTAGTTATGATAGCTCCACCTTCATAATTGGGATTAGTGCCTGTCTTCATCTAGGCTATTATAACAAAATACCTTAGATTGGGTAATTTGTAAATAATAAAGGTTTATTTCTCACAGTTGGGGGGGGGGCTCAGAAGTCCATGATCAAGGCAGCAATAGGTGCAGTGTCTAGTAAGGACTTGCTCCCAGTTTACAAGATGGTGCCTTGTTGTGGTATCTTCACAAAGAAATTAAGGGTGTATCCTCACATGGTAGAGGGTACAGAAGCCAAAAGGGGGAGAAAAAAAATCACTCCCTCCAACCTCTTTTATAAGACCAATGGATCCATTCATGAAGGCAGAACGTTCATGACCTAGTCACTTCCCAAAAGCCTTCATCTCTTAATTGAGTCACATTGGGTATTAGGTTCTAACATATGAATTTTGGAGAGACGTATACGTTTAAACCATAGCAGGGAACTTATAAAAGGAAGCTTACTTACCTCTTCTGCCATGTGACAAATAGCAAGAAAGCTATGTTGAAGCAGAAAATGAGTCCTTACTAGACACTGGATCTGCTGGCGCCTTGATCTTGGACTATCCAACATCGAGCACCATAAACAGTAGACTTCTGTTTATCAGTTATCCAGTTGAAGATATTTTGTTATAGTAGCCTGGACAGCTGAACAGAATTCAAACAGGTACTAATCACATTCATGTCGGCTCTTCCACCAAGAACTAATCCCCTCCCAGCAGCCCCACCAACTGTTTGCCCTCTAAGTAAATTAAAGCGAGCAATAAGATACTAATACGTTGCCTGAGCTCGGGAGTTCGAGACTAGCCCGAGGAATAGTGAGACCCCATCTCAAAAAAATAGCTGGGCATTGAGGCAGGCACCTGCAGTCCCAGCTACTTTGGAGCCAGAGGCAAAAGAATCACTTAAGCCTAAGAGTTTGAGGTTGCTGTGAGCTGTGATGCTATGGTACTCTACTGAGGGTGACAAAGTGAGACTCTGTCTCTTTTAAAAAAAAAAAAAAAGATGATTACAAATGATCGTAAGAGTGATAGTTTCATTGTAATTTTTACTTAGTTGTTTTTCATATACAGACGCCAAGTTTTAGTTTTATTTGTAAGTTTACAACAATCTACCCATTAAAAAAATTACAGACTGTGCTTTTTAGATGACTACTGCTAATTATTATTGACTGGTTAGTTGTAGTTGAGGGAACATATCACATCTTCTGCTAGTAAACTAGGCATATCTCACCTTAAATTTTTTTTAAATCATTTGTGTTTCTAATTGTATTGTAAGCTTAATTCTTTAAACTTTTTGTTCTTAACCAATGATGCATGCTCTGACTTAGAAACAGTTTTAAGATCATAATTTCTCTCTGGGAGGCCAAGGTGGTTGGATCCATGGCATCATCAAAGCTCATTGCAGCCTCAAACTCCCAGGCTCAAGGGATCATCTTGGTTCAGCCTCCTGAGTTGTGGGGACTACTGGTATAAGCCACCATGCCCAGCTAATTTTTCTGCTTTTAGTAGAGACAGGGCCTGGCTCTTGCTCAGGTTAGTCTTGAACTCCAAAGCCCAAGCAGTCCCTACTGCTTCGGCCTCCCAGAGTGCTAGGATTACTGGCAGGAGCTACCCTGCCAGACCTTAAGATCATAATTTTAAAAGACAAAAAGACTGTAAAATTTCAAATATAAAAACAAAACCACGGGTATTTTTATGTTCTGGGGAGCTCACAACAGCAGAGAAGTAGAACTAAATAATACAGTATCTATAAACCAAATGCTTGATCAAATTCAATTATAGCAGGAATTCAAACTGATAGGTGGGGGTTTGGGTTTGTGAAGTAGGTTTTTTTTTTTCTTCTAACTTTTTTCTTTTAGGTCCTTTTCCCTTCTTGATGAAATGAAGATAGCAGAAGTTATGTTTGGTTCCTGTTATTAACCTCACTTTTTCTCAGAACATTAGCTTTTATTGTTTGCTTAGACTTAACAAAAAGAATACCCTAATAACATAAAAATGCCAGCAGTTCTAATTATTTTTTGTACAGAAGTATTTCTATTCTTAGAGTTTTCACAGCCTCCTCTCCCCTCATAGATGTAAAAGAGTCAGATGGTGAGTACAAAAACTCAAAATTTTAAAGAAAGAAAATTGCTCTAAAATTGCTTGTATTAATCTTGTATATATCCTAAATACTGCTTTGTATCCTTTGGGTTACACATAACCAGAGCCTGCCAATAGGCAACTTTTCCTGGGCTGAGGTGCTAGTGTAGGTCATATTAATAAATTAATCTTCCTTCTTTTAAAATAAGTAGCATAAATCCAAAAAACCTTCCATTTCTTGTGTGTATTTTGTCAAATAATTCTCTGAAAAACAGGTTATTACAGTTGATAGAGATAATACTTCTTGTTTTCCTATATTAATAATTTTGTTCCCCAAGTGCTTTCTCTTTCATTGTTATCCCACTGGATCCCATATAAAATATGCTGGGTATTCATTCATGTAGTATATGGTGAAGTCTAGACTTGAAATTGGCTTTCCTTATGGTGTCTGTTAGCAATTCCATTGTCATATTTATTCCTGTATAACTTTTCCCTAATTGGTACTTAATATGGCTCGGCGCCTGTGGCTCAAGTGGCTAAGGCGCCAGCCACATACACCTAAGGTGGCGGGTTCGAATCCAGCCTGGGCCCGCCAAACAACAATGATGGCTGCAACTGAAAAAAAAATAGCCAGGCGTTGTGACGGGTGCTTGTGGTCCTAGCAACTTGGGAGGCAGAGGCAGGAGACGCGCTTGAGCCCAAGAGTTGGAGGTTGCTATGAGCTATGCCACGGCACTCTACCCAGGGGGACAGCTTGAGGCTCTGTCTCAAAAAAAAAAAAAAAAATTGGTACTTAATACATGTATTTGTGTGTTTTTTTGTTTTTGTTTTGAAATAGAGTCTTGCTCTATTGCTTGGGCTAGAGATCAGTGGCATCATCATAGCTCACTTCAGCCTCAAACTCCTGGGCTGGGCTCAAGGGATCCTCCTCACTCAGCCTCCCAAATAGGACTATAGGCATGCAACATCATGCCTGGCTGATTTTTCTGTTTTTTTGTAGAGATGGGGTCTCACTGTGTTGCTCAGGCTGGTCTCAAACTCTTGGCCTCATGTGATTTTTCTTCTTTGGCCTCCTAAAATTCTGGGATTATTAGACATGAGCCACCATTCCCAGTGTTGCTGGGTGGACGGATGAATGAATGAGGTTTTATCTGATTGATGGTGATTCAGGTTTTTTTTCTCTTGAGTCACTCACTGAAGATTTAGCAGTCATTTTTATTTCCAGGGTATTTTGAATGCATATCTTTTTTTATTAATTGGCTTGGCCAGTCTGGAAGGTTAAGGGATTGCATGCTAAACACAGTTTAAAATGATCTCATATCATTAACTACATTTCACTTATCACAATTCATTAAAGATGTAATTGAAGTCTAGAATCTTTATTGCATTTTGACAAACATCAGTGCAAAAAGAACCAGAAGTAATAACAAACTAGAATTGATAAGAGATACATTTGAAGTCTGGAATTGGTATTTACAAAATGGATGTGTCCTGTAATGTGATGAGGTGGGAAGCATGAGTCATCAGCTGTGTAGGAGGCTTGCTGAGTCATGATTGGCTTCATGAGCATCAAGGCCCTACACTCAGGAGGAACTTGTTCTTGGTTTAATGCTCAGCTGCTATCTTGAAATTCTTAGTAATTTTTGAACAAGGTTTGCAAATTACATAGCAGGTCCTGATCTGAATTGTGGGAAGATAATCACAGAAAGACAGAATATAGACATACTACACAACAGCTGGCCCAGATATTTAAAAAATGTTGTCATCATGAAAGATGTTTTTAAAATGCAGAGGAGCAGAAATGTTCTAAGTTTAAAAACACTAAGGAGACATGGCAGCCAAAAGCAGCACATAAACCTTGGAGTAAACGTAACAAAAGGACGTTTTGTTATTTTTCACATAATTTGGAAATATTTGGGGATATGTTTAAATCTTAGTATACCGTCAGGGTCCTTTTCTACCCAGTGTTATTTATTTTTTTTCTGAGAGTCTTGCTCCATTACCTGTACTAAAGTCCTATGGCCACAACCTAGCTCACAGCAACCTCAAGCACAGGCAGTCTTCCTGCCTCAGCTTCCCAAGTAGCTGGGACTACAGGCGAGAGTCACTATGCCCAGCTAATTTTTCTATTTTTAGTAAAGAAGGTGGTCTTGCTCTGGCTCAAGCTGTTCTTGAACTCCTGAGCTCAAGGGATCCTCCTGCCTCAGCCTCCCAGAGTGCTAGGATTATAGGTGGGAGCCACTGCTCTCAGACACAATATCAATTTTTGAGCTTCACATTTGAGCAGATCTAACTGTTTGTAATGTTTGGCATTTGTTGTCTCTTAGAGGTCTTTCAAAGAAAAAGAGAAACAATAAAACAATTGTATTGTTATTTGTTTATTCATTTTTTAAATTCATGTTTTTTGAGACAAAGTCTCACTTTGTTGCCCTTGGTAGAGTGCCATGGCATCATAGCTCACAGCAGCCTTAAACTCTTGGACTCAAGAGATCCTCTTGTGTCAGTCTCCCTAGCAGCTGGGACTACAGGCTGCTGCCACAACACCTTGCTATTTTTAGAGACTGGGTCTTACTCTTTCTCAGTGTGGTCTGGAACTCTTGAGCCAGGCAGTCCCCTCCCCCCCTCAGCTTCCCAGAGTGCTAGGATTATAAGCGTGAGCCCAGCCTTTAGTTATTTTTTTAATTGAATAAAAGTCATTATATTTTACAGTTAAACACTTGGGTTCCTTTATAAATGAAGGGATTTTAGTGATCCTAGTTTTTCTGTATCTTGAAACATTTTGCTGCCCCATCATCCTATGAATTATTTGATCATTGCTTATCAATTATTCCCAATTATGCAAAAGAAAAAAGACTAAAAGAGTAAGAAAACAAAAGAGTGTCCCAGTTGTGACATACACGATCATTATTTTGTCTTCCTTCAGTTTTCCTATTGTGTTGCATGAAGTATTGTAATATCTACAAGAAGGCATAAAGGAAGCTGGAGACTTGAATTTTTTGTTCTGTCACCTTTTCATTGAATATACTTTGTTGAACACACCTGGAAACTTAGGATCATTTACTTTAGCCTATAACAGCAAAAAGAAATACTTGCCATAATTATTAGATAAATCAGATAAACAGGTCATAGCACTCTAGATGCTAATGATGATGGGTAAATTTATTACATAAAATAAATCTCAATATAAATTATCAGATGATGATATGCTAGGTTCAGGGTCAACAGCCTGGCCACAGTTTTATTGGGCATGAAAAGCCATGCCTACTCATTTACATATCGTCTATGGCTGTTTTTCCACCATAGAGGCTGAGTTCACAGTAGTTGAGACAGAGATGGTTTGTTCGGCCAAGGCTAAAATGTTTACTTTCTGATAATTTACCAAAGCAGTTTGCTAGCCTGCAGTCTGACATGAATTTTTTCAGACTCAGAAATTGACAGTGAACAATAAGTATCTAAGAATAAAAAAGAGATACGATACTCAAATACACTTAGTCATTCAACAGGAAGGATTTTATTGCAGTAAGAATCTGGACCATCCTGTGTGGCTATTAGGAACAGTTACCTGCGTTTTTCCTCCTTTCATGATGTTTGTGCACCGAAATATTCTTGATGCTGTCACTTAGCGGACAGTTGCCAAAGACAGGTGTGTGTTCAGAAGTGACTGGAAGGAAATAGATGATGTAGAAATGAACAAATTCATTGGATGATTATTCTGATTGGCTTTTATGAATCTAAAAATGTTTTGCCATATGGAGGAAAGAGGGTGGCTCTCCTTCCTTCAACCAGATTATAAGCCATCTTACTTTTTAAAAGTATTGTTTTGAAGATGCAAGTGCAAGAGGAAAAAACAGAAGTAACAGAAAAACCAGAACTTAATAAAGATGGTTTTGAAGTCTGGAATCTTGATTATATTTTGGCAATGCCAAGTGCAAGAAGAACCAGAAGCACTGATAAGGTAGAATCTATTTGCTATAAGCTAAATGTATCTAAAACCTAGAATCAATATTTACAAAATGGGTATGTCCCAGGTTCACGCAAGACAGACTATTGATGCGCATTCAAAGAGTGCTGCCCATTTTGGGTGTGTATCTTTAAAACAAAAAAAGTATGGAGTAAAATTTGGGCTTTAGTGTTTATATTTTTATTAAAATTTCTACTGTGTTTTCCACTGTCTTTTACATCTGCAAATTATTTATAAAATAACTTTAAATTTATACAAAAAATAAAGAGTTGATGGATGTGGATGATAAATGGTGATGGCTTTTGTGACACAGATAGGATTAATTTCTTGGGTATGATAACATTGTTTGTGGTTATATAGGAGAACACACACACACATATATATTTAGCACATACATGTTGTGCTATTTAAAGGTGAAGTACTGCATGCCTGTGACTTACTTTGAAGCAGTTATTGGGGGCGGTAACAGAGGGCACCGAAGAGGTGGTTAACAAATGGGATGAAATTTTTTTTGTTGTTGTTGAGACAGAGTATCACTCTGTTGCCCTTGGTAGAGTACCACAGCGTCACAGCTCATAGCAACCTCAAACTCTTGGGCTTAAGCCATTCTTTTGCCTCGGCCTCACAAGTAGCTGGGACTACAGGTGCCCACTGCAATGCCCAGCTATTTTTTGTTGCAGTTGTCATTGTCGTTTGGCAGGCCTGGGCAAGGTTTGAACCCTCCAGCCCTGGTGTATGTGGCCGGCACCCTAGCCACTGAGTCACTGAGCAGAATGTTAACAATCAATGAATTTAGGTAAAAGATAAACTGATATTCCTATGCTGTTCTTTCAGCATTTTGTAGGTTTGAATATTTTCAAACTTAAAAATTTTTTTTAAATCATGAAAATTTGGCTCTCAAACAGATGGAAAAAGCCATCTTCCCCCTCCTCCCCCGTACACATTCCTTTTAGAGGCAATACTTGCTTTTACACTATAGATACATACTGATAAATTAGTAGTTTAGCCTACTTATGATTGTATTAGCTTTTTGCTATTGAGCAGTAGAGGAATAAAAGGGTAAAGTTATTAATATGCATTCATTTGCCACCAGGGTTTTTCTCCAAACTTCTTAGGCTTTCAGAAAATACTACATTTAGCAGTAAAAATGCATAGATTATTTCCTTTGTCTCTTGGGCAAAAGATGGCTAGAATAGTTAACCCCAGTGAGTGATTCAGTTTGTGTCAGTGTGCTCTGTGTTTTTATCATTTGTTATGGCCTGTTCACACAGAAAATCAAGAGACTTTTCTTTAAAATTATAGGCACATGTACTGGAACTCAGGTTTTCTTAATTGTTTATTTCCTATATGTTGTATGTGCATGAAAGAAATCAGTCTCATGTTTGTGTTCATTAATGATATGAATAAAATTACATTACTCTTACCTTTATTTTTGAGCATTTCATTGCTGCTGGGAAAACATTTACTACTAGTATATTTGCACTGACTTTGATAAGTATACCAAATATGTAAAAATTTACGAGAAAACAGAGTTTGATCGAATCGTCACTTGTGAACTGTAAAAATTTATTTTTGTTACAATGTACTATAGGACTCTTGAAAGACTTCTGAGAGATAAATAATTCTCTTTTACAGACTGACAGAGGTAGATGAAAAGGATTTTCCCATTCCTATCATTTCTCTGTGCTTGGTTTGAATCAGATAACTCTTTTTTCATTTTCCAGTCACAGTGACCTTGTGTTTCTCAATCCCTAGTATTCAGCATCCTTGAGGGCATTCCAACAATGTTAGTGCAGTAAAGCATGCAGACAATATTTTAAACAAAATGCTTGTTCACAGCTGCGTGGCATAAATCAGTCTACTTTTTGAATAACAATATTGCTTGCTAGAAAGCTACATCGTATCTGGAGTTAAAGGGAAGAAGACTCTATTTAGATACTTAAAAATAAACTGATTATCCACGTTTTCATATTGGTAAACATTTTGGACTTTAACATTTCATGTGTGAAGTATGTTTGGCATTGGCATGGTATTCTGAGTCCTAAAGTAGAAATGGGTAAAAAAGAATGATAGCTTCAAAATAAGAACATTTTGAAAAATTACATAAAATGTAGTATCTAGAAACAGCTAGATATTCTGTTTCAACATGTTTATATAAGAGACCCCTTGCCCTACTTTGACTTACACATTTCTTCATATGGTTTTAACCAGTGCCCATTTCTCCATAGTATCCCATGCTCGATTTTAAAGAACATGATTGTTATGTGCATGGCCATTAAAATCATGTCAGATAAATGTTGGTTGGAGTCAAATTGAGAGACTTTGGCTCAACTGAGCAAGCTTTGACTCAGCTTTTTGTTAAGCTGTTTATTCTGTTTGCCATTCTAAACTAAAAAATGTTTAGTAGCTTAGGAAATGCTCATTGCAAAATGACAAAAAGGAATGTTACCCTGTAATAGCTTAAATTATGGCATCACAAATGTTCTGAAGACTGCATATGAAAATCTTTCCAGAGAGGTCTATATTGGTTTTCTTGGAAATTTCTTTAATGTCAGATACTTTAGGAATAAAATTAAAACCCTTTTTGTAGTAATACTAATAATAGCTAATACTCATTTGTCCAGTTGACATGTCCAACGTCAGACTCAAAATTAGTAATTGCTGGTAAAGACAGATTTCCAAACCCCACTGCCCGGCACTGTCAAAGCCAGCAGTGCAGAGTAAGGCAAGTCCGAACACACTCCCAGAAAACGAGTAACTCCTTCCCCCCCCAACTGCCAAGCAATAAAGTGCTCAGACATTCTTTGTCGTGTGCTTGTATTTGCTTATTGGTGTTCTTCATTGTCATCTTCATTTGTTTTGTGTGTTCATAGGGAAATATTTCCAGATTTTTCTGCCCTTCTAAGAAAAATGTTTTGTGACTGGGTTTCCAGTGGCCTGAACGGGTCCACTACAAGAAGACTGCAGGGTTCTGTGGAATCTAAAGTGCTTAAGTGTTTTTTATAGGTATGTTTTCTGGTTTGTGATCTGGCAAAATGTTGAGTCACTGTGTTTCTGCACCCCATATGGTGAAGCATGGGCTGTGGTAGGAAGGAGGGATGAAGATTGGACAGTAGCCTAATCAACTGTGGAAAATACCAGGGAGCACAATCCGTATTATCCAGCATTCTCTTTCTAACCTTGATATGTTTACTTTAATGACCCCATGTAAAAGAATTTGGGGTTGAAGAACTGAATGGTTCAAGGCAAAAAAAGTATTAGAGTGGTCCTGGGTCACCAGGAAAGCTATGAAAGCTCTTATAATTTTCTTTCTTTATTCACTGATAGAAAATGAAGATGGAATACTACAGAAAGAGAGTATCAGTGATTATATTAGGAACTTTACAGGAGCTCTCTCATTACTGCTGGGAAAACAGAAGAATTTTGAGAATTTTGAGAATAAGCTAGTATATATATATATTTTTCATTGTTGCAGATAAGCCTGTCTTTCTATTTCTGGTCTTCCCTATGTATAGCTGAGTCAGAATTTTTCACTTTCTCTGTCATGGGGGTATGTAACTTAATTTCTTAAACCCCAGCCTTGGCACTGAATACACGATACATAGATAAATACTCTAATAACCTGACTTTATGGCCTCCCTCCTGCCCCCTAATAGAGTGAGGAGGACGGTTCCAATCTCACTTTAATTTCTCTACCCCAACTTCGATTGTTTGTCTGACTACTGCATTACTATGACTACTATTCTGCCACCCGCTTCACTGTTTTTTCTTTACATCCTCAATCACTCATTTTTTAATCATCCCCAACAAAAGTGATTCATAGGTTAAATATTACAAGCAGTGGAAAATTCAGGGTTGCAGAAAAGTACATACGCACATTCTAGCAGGACTTCTTAGGTTAGGAGAATTTGAAATTGGGAAGGGGTTACTGTTCCTGATCACGCAGGACTGCTTCAGGAGATGCAGGCTCCAAGTGCCCTTCTTGTCCCTGAGAGAGTCTGGAGGATGAACCTTGAGGATACCACTCTCTTGTGGGTTTGAGAGGAGGTGCTTCTTGGGTTTGACAGAAGTCATGAGGTAGCAACTCTCTTTGCACCTGGGTACCAGAGAGCATCCTGAAAATTTCCTTGATGGTTGTACTCAAGCTACAGGGAAACAACAACAGTAAGAAGACTTTAATAGCATCATGAGTACACCCGACCATAGGGGTCTTGGCTTGTTTCTGCTGTCCTGGTCTTGAAGCTAGACATTTCAGGGTTATTATTGTCCATTCTTCAGCCAAATGAAAATTGTTGGGGTCTCATGGACTGCACTTGAAGTATTTCCTCAAGGATTTGCATTTGCCATTGCCATTGCCTCTGGAAAGTCGTCTTGGCCTTTCTTCTGTTCAACATGAACTTGACTGGATCATCTCTATTCAGTCCCCCCTCATTTGGCTTTGTATTTTGGCTGCTGTTTATTGCCTTGATATTTTAGATGTAGTCACCTGGCTTTGCACTGTTTGCCTTGTTTCTAACCTGGCATCCCTCTGTTATCTGCGTGAGTGAAAGTTGGAAGCGTGAGATCTGGAGTAACATGATTTTGGTTTAAGTATTGGCTCTTCAGCTTGTGACTTTAAACAGGTATTTGTTCTCTTTCAGGTGCTAATTTTCTTATCTATAAAGTAGTAATAGTAATAATACCTACTTGATAAGTTTGTATAAATGAAATAAAGTATAAAAGCATTTAGCAAGAGCCTGGCACATTATAAGTGTTCAGCACACAAAATTTATTACTACATACTAGTAATTTTTTGTAGGCTAGTGATTTTCAGACTTTTTGATTTAGAACCCACTTACACTCTTAAATATAATATATTGAGAACCCTAAGGGACGTTTGTTTATGTGGGTTATATGTATTGCCATTTACTATATTTGAAATTGAAATTGAGAAATTTTAAAAATTATTATCAGTTTTTAAATAACATTAAACCATTTCATGTTAACATACTTTAAGAAAAATAACTATTTTAAAAAGTAGTGAGTGGGCTGGGTATAGTGGCTCACACCTGTAATCCTAGCACTCTGGGAGATTGAGGCAGGCAGATCACCTGAGCTCACCAGCCTGAGCTAGACTGAGACCTCATCTCTAAAAATAGCCGGCGGTTGTGGTAGGTTTCTGTGGTCCCAGATACTTGGAGGCTGAGACAAGAGAATTGCTTGAGCCCGGTCTGAGGTTGCTGTGAGCTATGACGCCATAGCACTCTACCAGGGGCGAAAAAGTGAGACTCTGTCTCAAAAAAATAGTAGTGAGTGAAAGTTGTAAACAGTGGCTCTCAGAGATGAGACCAAAGTGGACATGGTTAGGCCAGGTTATTGAAAGGGGAGGGTGACCCATCTGGGCAGTGCAGAGGTGTTGTATGCTGTGGGACCGTTAGAGACCCTTTTTATTTGAGGTTGTAGGGGTGTGGGCAAATTCTATAGCTTGTGGGGATGGGGGAGGTTAGGGTCTTTGGCAGGAACTTCGGGGGGAGGGGCTGGTTTAATCCTTTGTGTCTTTGTCTCAGGAGGAAGAGGAGAAAAGGAGAAAGAGTTCATATGTGGGCTCATTGGGCCCCCCCCCAACAGTAAGAAGTGGTGTATTTGTTTACACTTTTTACAAACTTTTTTTTTTTTTTTTTAAGGCAGAGTCTCACTTTGTCACCTTTGGTAGAGTGTTATGGCATCATAGCTCACAGTAACCTCAAACTCTTGGGCTCATGTGATTCTCCTGCCTCAGCCTTCTAAGTAGCTGGGACTACAGGTGCCCATCACAACATCCACCTATTTTTAGAGATGGGATTTTGCTCTTGCTCAGGCTGGTCTCAAACTTGTGAGCTCAGGCAGTTCACCCGCTTTAGCCCCCCAGAGTGCTAGGATTATAGGTGTGAGCCACTGTGCCTGGCCTCTTTGCAAATTCTTTAATGTCTGGCTTAGAAAATATCTGTGGATTCTCATGTCTGTGGTCATCTTTTGCAATAGAAGGGCTGTCCCAAAAGTATCCAGCTACACGTTTCTATTTATCATGGTGCATGGCAGGATACTTTCTGGACAGCCCTTGTATATTGTTTTGATTGGGATACATGAAGAAAAGCTGGCCTCATACAGATGTACAATTGGAAAAGAAGGAAGTACTTTAATAATAATCTTTTCAAATAGTTACCGATATTCTTTAATATTGCACTAAAACTTGATAGGTGGTCGTTTCTTAAAAGTCACTTGCCATGTAGTCCCTAAAGCCATCCATATTGGTGAACATTTTCTACTCTGTTAAGTTAAAATCCATTGGTATATTTTGTATTTCACTGGACTTTTTACAACCATGCTTGATACTGGTTTATGCATTTGTCATTTCAATGGGCAGCGCTAGCCCCATATACCCAGGGTGGCAGGTTTGAACCAGCCTCAGCCAGTTAACAAAAAAAATCCAGCAGTGGCAACTGCAACAAACAATAGCTGGTTGTCGTGGCGGGTGCCTGTTCTCTCAACTACTTGGGAGGCTGAGGCAAGAGAATTGCTTAAGCCCAAGAGTTGGAGGTTGCTGTGAGCTGGGACGCCATGGCACTCTACTGAGGGTGACAGAGTGAGACTCTGTCTCAAAAAAAAAAAAAGTTAGCTCATTGAGTTATCTAAATCTTCAAATGATAACATGTTTCTTATAATATATCGAAAAATCGTGTTCTTTAATGTCACTATTAATCTCACTGGAAAAGTCTTCAGATACTACCAAACTATCAAGCTCATAGTAGTGGATGCAAGTCTTCCCAAATTCTGATTTTCACTTGAAAGCTTGAATTTTATGAATAGCATAAATACTTTCAGTTAATTTTTGTTGAAGTGACATGCTCATTTTGTTCATTTTTGAGAAAATAGCTATCAGATACCCAAGTCGATTAATCATAGTTTGTCAGTCATTCTTTTTTTTTTTTTTTTGAGACAGGGTCTCAAGCTGTTGTCCTGGGTAGAGTGCTGTGGTGTCATAGCTCACAGTAATTTCCCTCCATTTTGAGCTCAAGTGGTTCTCTTGTCTCAGTTTTTCTTTTTTTAGTAGGAATGGGGGTCTCGCTTTTGGTCAGGCTGGTCTTTAACTTGTGAGCTCAGGCAGTCTACCCACCTTGGCCTCCTAGAGCGCTGGGATTACAGGCGTGAACCACTGTGCCCTTGTCAGTCATTCTTTCAAGTGAGATGGTATTTATGAAAATTGCCGCTGACTCAACCAGTGATCACACACGTGCTTTTCTTCAAGACACCCATCCTCCTCAGTATACAACCAATGCACGTTATGCATACTTCCCATTTTTACAACAGACTCAGGGATAAGGTTCCATAAATTTAATACTTCTTAAACTGCTTCAGCAAGGACATTCCTAGGTGAAACTATTTTTTTTTTTTAACTGTGAGTGTGTGATGTTAAAGAGTACAATGACAACTAATACAGTTTATTGCCTCTGCTGTGTTTCGTGCTGAGATGCCAGCAGTTTTACCCACCATAACGTTTGTACCACCAGTGCAAATGTCAGTACAGCAAAAAAGGCCAGTTACTGCTTAATATGATTGGGAAAATAGTTTTGACTTTATGGACCCACCAGAAACCCACAAATACCCACAGGCCACATTGAGAATTTACTTCTAGGTTCTAAGGATACAGCAGTCTTAAAAAACAGACAAAAGAATCCTTGCCCTCATCAAGTTTACATTCTAGTATAGAGAGATAATCAAAAACTATCACAAATTGGTGAAATGTATAGTATTTTAGATAGTAATAAGTACTAGGAGAAAAGGAGAATGTGAAGTATGAGGGTTTTTAAACTTTTTAGGTCAGGTAACAGGGAGTGTCTCACGGAGTAAAGAAGCAAGTGAAGGAGCAAACCATAGCGATATCTGGGGGGGGCATATTTCTTCAACAGCTAGGGGGAAGCATATCTCATATGCCTGAGGAGAAGCAAATAAACAAGAGGCTGGAGGAGAGTGATGTGGGGAAGTGAAGTAGATAAACTCCGTGAGGTAAGGGGCCATATCATCTGGGGCCTTGTAGGTCAGTGCTTCTGAAAAATTGATGTAGATGCACATGACTGGTCTTGTGAGTTGCAGATTCTGATGCATGGATGGGAGTTCTGTACTTCTGCACTTCTAACAAGTCGTGGTCCTCTTAGAATAGCTTTCTTTTGTAGGCACTTATAAAGAGTCTGGCTTTTATTCTGAGTGACACAGGAAGCCATTGGAGAGAACCCAGCAGAAGTGTGACATGTTCTGACTCATGTTTAACATGATCAGTCATAAATATTAATAACAGTAGCAGGTCTATAATCCCTTATCCAAAACCCTTGGGACCAGATGTATGAAAGAATTCAGAATTTTTCAGATTTTAGGAAGGTAATGCATTTCATATGTGTAGTACATTTTATAACACCCCAATAGTGTCTGCAGCATTACTCTTTAATCACACATTAGTAGTCACACTCAATCGGATAAATGAAGACTAAATATTCTCATATTATTCGGGTGAGTTTTTGCCACCAAATGAGTTATTAAAATACTTCCAGGTTCAAGTTAGACTAGGATTTGCTGCCAAATGAGTTGCAAAAATCATTTTACTTTTCAAAGCATTTGATTTTATAATTAAGAAATACAGACGTTTGTTGCTATTACACTTTCAATTCATTGCTCTTCATATCCTCCACTGCAGGTTTTTTTTTTTTTGCAGTTTTTGGCCAGGAACTGGGTTCAAACCCACCACCTCCGGTATATGGGGTCGGCACCCTACTCCTTGAGCCCACAGGTGCCGCCCCACTGCAGGAACTTTTTAAGGCAGTTGGTCCAGTTCATCATGTTCAGTTTGGGGGTTGTTGAATGTAAGTGCAGACAAAAGACACCACAATTCCAGATCTTTCATGCTCTAGTTCTGCTCTCAGGAAGAAAAACAAGTACCTATCAATTTGGAACACAAGTTCTTAGTTCCAAAGTTTTTGGATCTTGGCAGCCTATACTGTCATGTATACGGTCAAAGCATAGTTAATTAAAAGATGCTGAGTGTTTTATTATACTTTGGGATAGTTGGCATGCGCTTAGAACTATTCAACTCTGCTCATTTGTGGTCGGCACAATATTACTTCCATAGCTGATTTTGCTTTCTTCCCTTCAGCTATGAACTGCCTTATTCTACATTTAGCTCTGCAGTTTGTAATCTAAAGCAAATTTTTCTGTATTCCTCAGAATCCACATTTTCCCCCCTTTAGTGAGTAAGTGGTTCTCCCAGAGAAGTTAAAAGAAATGCATTTGGAAATTATCATGACAAGACAAGAATGTTGTGATCTTTTCCCATCTCAGGTACTTGCAGTGTTAAAGTATTAGTCATACGAGCTTTGTCTCTCTTTTCCCTATAGCTATTTGTTTAAGGGTTGGTATCTCTTATTTTCTGAACAACTGGTTTTAGTTGTTTTTCTTTGTTTTTTTGAGACGGAGTCTCACTTGGTCACCCTTGTAGAATGAGTGGTGTCTTAGCTCACAGCAACCTCAAACTCTTGGGCTCAAGCAAACCTCTTGCCTCAGCGTCCCAAGTAGCTGGGACTAGAGGTGCCTGGCACAATGCCCAGCTATTTTTTAGAGATGGGGTCTTGCTCTTATTCTTGCTCAGGCTGGTCTCAAACTCGTAAGCTCAGGCGATCCACCCACCCCGGCCTCCCAAGTGCTGGATTTAGAGGTGTGAGCCATTGTGCCTATCCTACAACTGTCCTCTTGATAAAGCTTGCACAGATGTAAGGAAGACTTTGAAAGGCTGTTGTTTTAATGCTTGCTTATTTTGTTGAACAAAATGTAAGGAAGACTTTGAAAGGCTATTGTTTTAATGCTTGCTTGGCAAAGTAATGACTTTCATCATCGGGGAATCCTAACTATGGATCTATGTCAAAGAATAATGCACATTCTAATAAATGTACTCTTTTGCATACTCTTAGACTAGAAAATATGATGATCGATTCCTTTTCCAAGGGCAAGGATCCAAGTGGGTCATTACTACAAAACTATATTGTTGTATGAGAAAAGCAAGGCTTAGACATCATTTCCCCCAAATGATGAAATAATAGCAAGGAGAAAAACATTGTGATTTTTCCTTGGAGGAAAGATCAAGGAGGATATAAACCATGTCTATTGAAGGAGGTGAGGGAATTTTAGACAACTGAAGTATAGTTTTTAAGTAACTGACTAGGAACGTTCTTATGGAAAGTATAGTTTTAGTTGGCTATTTGCCAGAATTTGTACTGATAAAAAGTGAAAGTTTGGCAAAGACTGTTCATATGGTTACATTTTAATATGTGGAACTTGAAGTGGAATGAAAAAGTCCAGCTTCTTGGGTTTGGAAGAAAATGTTCATCAGATATAAATACACTTTTATTATAGTAAAATATGCATAATATATAATGTATTCTTTTATGGATGAATTACAGTGACTTCATAAATTAATTTATTGCTCTGTAATTTTAGATGTGAGATGCAGAGAAGTAGAAGGGTATATACTTCATTGCCAATGTTGAGAAAATAGAATAAGTACTATTTTATTCTATTTCCTCTAAAATATGAGGGGCATTGTTGAGAAAACTGAATAGATAAATATATTTTCTATTCTATTTATATTCTGGGGTAGGAGGTTTCAGAAGTGCATGTGTTCATATTTGTATAGGTGATTTTTTTTTTTAACTTATCCAACAAAATCCAAATGGGAGTCAGGTGGGAATATTGAGGTGTTATTGAGAGACTTAGCAGAAGCTAAATTTCATCTTGAAGTTCCCTTTGAGAAGCCATGTGGATAAATAGGTCTATTTGATGACTTTATGTAAATATGTCAACATGTTAGAAGAAACATTATCGGAAATTACCAAATACTTCAAGAAGAAAACCTCAGATGTGTGACTTGTTATCTAGAAGAACTAGGAGTTGAAAAGTGACACCCTTTACCTTTGGATTGAGTTGAATAACCCACTTCCTTTGTACCATTTTTTGTTTCCAAGAGTATAGTGAAAAGATTTGAGTAAGCAGAAGGACTTAGTTTGTATAATCTGTTTGCTAGGTCTGCCAAGCTCGTTGGAGAAAGCCTTGGTAAGGCCTTTAATAAAAGGCCAAGTTTGAGTTTTAGAAAGGAGAGTTTCCAAGTTTGCTTCACATTTCATTTAGGAGGCCTTGTTTGCCCAGGCCATGGGTGTGTGGTGTGGAATTGAAAACTCATTTGCAGAATATTTGTTTCTGGAGACCTTTGATGAAGTTACGTGTGTGCACTATAGCTGCACAGATTCAGAAGTTTTCTTTCGATGCATTAACAGTTCTAGGTCACTATTCTCTGAAGAATTAAAAATAATTATCTTTGCTTGTAAAAATAGTTTATTTCTGTGAGCGTTGAATTATGACACATCAGTTTTCAACTTGGAACAGTTGTAATGACTTTGTCACTTCTAAGGGTGAATTTAACTGACCTCATTTGGCCATGACTTTGCAGGGTGAATTTTAATTATCTTAGCTGAAATGCCTTCTTTCCACATGTTGAAGTATTTTCTGGGAAAGAAGTTTAGTCAGGATCGGAGGTGTCTAGAAACCCAGCAGAGCTCCTTTTTGTTTCCTCATTAGTTCAGAATGGTGTATGCTATTGTGAGCTGTTTAATTTTTACTGTGAAGTTTTGTTTTTCATGAAGCACTTCTTTAGAGTAAGGAGCTTGGTTATTTTCTTTGTGACTCTTTCAAATATTACCAGTAGTACTTCTTTAGTATTTATTGTTTATGCCTTTGTACTTTTAAAAGATCACTTTACAGTAAAGTGAGAGTTTTGTGGTCATAAGCATATTATCATTTTGGTGTTTCTAAATTTGGTACAGAAACAAAATAGCAACAGGTGGAGATTCATCATTAATGCCTTGCATTTTTGGATTAAAGCAATACAAAGAATCTCACCAGTTGGTTGAAAGGTGATTCTTCATTTGAAGGGAAGAAATGTTCTTTTTCTTTTCAGTAAATGTCATTCTTTTTATACAATTCAGAATTGTTAATTTTCAAACCCAAGACAATCTGAATGAAAATGCTTTAAAACATCAAACAGCTTTTGAATGTTTGTAAGTCTTCAGTCTAAATCTCATATAAAATACAATCATAGTCCTTTTGAGAAAATTCATCATTTTGTATAAAAGTTGTAAAAGTCTTTGGTTTGAGCCTAGAACAATGAATAGCTTAAATTTTAACATTGTGGTCTGTTCTAGAGTGAACTATTTAACTTTTACAATAAAAAATTAAACAGGTTTAAACTTCAACAGAGAAATATTGTGCTAAGCCAAAGAATGTGTAACATAAATATATAATGATACAGAAAACTATATATAATACAAAGAATGAAACAATTTTTTTAATTTTCAAAGGTTAATCATTTTTAACAACCCCATTCAGTGGATGTACTGAATGTAAATAAGATCTAATTAGAGTGTAAAGAATTTAATTAGTTATATAACATTTTAAGTTAATCTAAAAAATTAGGACGTTAGGGTGTTTATCAGCAGATTTAATTTTATCCATCAGTAAATGAATACTTTTGAGTACCTCTTAGATAGCCCTAACATTGTAAATTCTGAGTTACAAACATAATTTAGGTGTGCAAGGGAAGTTTAACTATAGGTTCAAGTGTGCCATGAGGTTAAAAAAAAAAAAAAGGTTGAAAAACACTCTTCTATCTCAATCAGTTTCCGTGTTTCCCTTATCTTACAAATAGTTTGTTTATACTTTCTCCTTCTCTTTTCTCTTTTCTTTTCTTTTTTGAGATAGAGTCTCACCCTGTTGCTTAGGCTTCAGTGCTGTGGCATCAGACTAACTCACAGTAACTTCAAACCCCTGGGCTTAAGCAATCCTCCTGCCTCAGCCTCCCGAGTAACTAGGATTACAGGTGGGCACCACCAAACCTGGCTCGTTTGTCTATTTTAGTAGAGATGGGGTGTCACTTTGCTCATGCTGCTTTCAAACTCCTCCTAAGCTCGAGGGATCCTCCTGCCTCCACCTCCCAGAATGCTAGGATTACAGGTATGAACCACTATACCTGGCCTCACTTTTTTCTTCTTAATAATTTTTTTCGCTTAACACAAATGTGATATATTCATCGTTTAATTTTTAAAATATAGGCAGATACATAAAGTAAAAAAGTCATCATCTGGAGAAGGCTTTTTCCTCCTGGTTCTGGGAAAGAATACCCCAAGGCCACAAGGCCCCTATTACCGGTATATGTAATAAGTTATTGTTCTCCTGTATTTCTAGAAAGAATTTGTTATCTGCCATAAAACCAAATGAACAAAAATGGGAGAAGTGAGATAATTATCACTCAAAACATCTGTGTTCTGTGATTTAGACACTTGAATGGGAAAGGCGGATCTAGAGATTACTAGAGTCAGATATCCCTTTAGTGTCTCCAAGTTTTTTCAGAGTTTCTATTAGATCAAAACTTTTCATAATAGTGGTGAGACATTATTTCACGTTTTCACACTCATTCTTTTGTAAGAATCTAGTTGAATCTTCCAGAAGGCACCTGACATGTAATACAGCAACCGGTACAGATTTGAGAATCCAGCTGTCTGGTGTTCAGCTAGACATTGAAGAGATTTGCACAATGTAAAACCAATTTTTTGTTCAGAAAAATAGTTATTTCTTATAAAAATGTTAAAATATAATGGGTTTATAAGTTTTAATTAAATTTACAAAAATAATTTGTAAATTTGTCATTTTAAAAGTTGTTATTTTTAACTCCTAATATGGCTAATATCACTGGATATTAAAAGCTCTTTAGAATCCTGATTTCTAAGACCAGAAAGTTTGACAGCCATTTGTTCATAAAATCTAAAATATGTAAAAGAGAACAGAGAGCAGACTTTCTAACAGATGAAAAGGTGAAATCCTTTCACATAGTCAGGGTATCTTCAGACTGGACACTGTGTATCATAATTGATTTTTATCAGTTTCTAATTGTTGGACATTTAGGTTGAATCCAGTTTTTGGTTTTTAAGTATTATAATATTGTATGTAATGATAATATGCTTTTATACTAGTATTTTTAAACTTTTTTTTTTGAGACAGTCTCACTGTGTCACCCCAACTAGAATGCAGTGTCATCATCATAGCTCACTGTAATCTTAAACTCCTGGACTCAGGCTATCCTCCTGCCTCAGCCTCCTGAGTAGCCAGAACCATGGACACCTACTACCACACCTGGATAATTTTTTCTATTTTTAGTAGAACTGGGTCGCCACTCTTGCTCATGATAGTCCAATATCCTGAGCTAAAGTGATCCTTCTACCTTAGCCTCCTAGAGTGCTAGGATTATAGGCATGAGCCACTGCACCCAGTCAAACATCTTTAATTAATTGTTTTATAATAAATTCCTAGAAAAAGAATTGCTGAGTCAAAAGTTATGCAGAAGGAACTGGCATGACCGGTTACATCATTTCAGGGATCAGTTTAGTCTTCTCCTGCCTACAGTTTGAACTCCAGGAGGTTTACCAGTTCCAGAGCAGGCCCATCCTCTTCCATGTGCCAGCAGGGAACTTTTGACCTGATAGTACACTGTTCCTTTCACCTTCTCCTTTTCTGTCAGTGTTGAAGACCAGTTCTGCACTGTTTTGCTGCTAAGATACCGTTCTGGTCAGACAATATCCCAGACCACAGCAATTACCCCTTCTGAGTGTCAAGATTGTAGTTTTGTTTCTTTGTTGTTGTTTTTAAGTTCACTCTCTTTTATTCAGCGATTTAGTATGCCAGGGAGACTGAGGTCAGACATTCCCACCACCAGCCCCCGTAGGCTGTGCCAGAATCTGTCCTCAGTAATAAACCCAGAAGCTTTTTGTGTGACCTTAGATCACCAGTTTCAATTAATTCTTTTTCAAGGCTATTTTATTTCAGGAGTATCTCTGCTTCTTGCCAATCAGACTTGGTTTTGGCTATGAATGTCTTCTGTGACAAAACTCTTTAATCGAATCTCAGGAATTAAAGATTGAGGCAATGATTTTTCCCTTTCCAGAAGGATTTATATCCTAAAAAATTGGTCACCCCGACTTTGGCAACCAACGTTGAGTTCTGTATACCAAGAAGTCGAGGCACTCTTTCCTGAACTTTTCCTTCTCAGTGTCCTCTCTCCACTATCCTGAAGACAGTGGCTCCCTTTGCTTAAAGCAGCTCTGTTCTCAACAAAAAGAAACATGCCAAGGTGATCTGAGATCTCTACCTATAAACATAAAGGTTGTTACAATTTTTAAGTGTTCTTCAAAAAACATCTCAGCCCACCCCTGCCTCAACTGATCTACCTGTTGACAGACATCGAAAGACTTACCATACATGTCACCAACTGCTCTTCAAAATAGTTATACCAGTTTACATTCCCACCAGCAAGAAATAGATTGTTAGGAAAAGACTCTCAAAACCCACTCAGTGTCCTTAAATACTACTAAGTAGAGTTGTTTTAATATTAAACTCACACTCTTCTCCTAGTACTTCTTGTTTTTTTTGCAGAATACTAATTTTTTTTGGCCACATGATTGCCACATATAGCATCTTAAGCAATGTCTTCTATAATAGAATAGGTGCATAGGGAAGAATAGGAAGAAGGGAATAGTTGGCTGAAATCATTAACAGTGACTTGAAGTTAATATGTTAATATTGTATCTTCAAATTTACTTTGGTGAAGGCAGGAGAGGGTACTTATTTTCTATAAGGCTAAATGGAAGGTGCTTTATTTATGATATCTAATTTAATTATCATAACAAACTTTTGCCACTACTATTTCTATTTTAGATGATATTGTTAATTTTATTTATTGATAAATTAATTAAGGTTCAGAGAGGTAGTAAATTTCCTAAAGTCTCACAGCAAGTAGAAGTTGATATTCTCTTAAGAAAGCCCCATCTAGCACTAAGTACACAGTTCCTCAGAGGCAGAACTTGGAGACTTAGTCTCTTCCTCCAAAGTCAAAATGATCTCCAGGAGGCCCTCACTGCTCACAGGTTCAGGCTTTGCACAGGGTATGTGAGGAGTTAGGACCAACTGCAGAGTTAGAGGGCACAGTCCCCAAGGCTTCCCTCACTTCTGACACCCAGTTGCATCTTAGGGCAGGGAAGTTTCCCAGATCACCCTCAGGGTCTATAATTTACTAGAAGGACTCAACAAAACTAAATGTAAAACTAAACACCGTTCTACTCATAGTCCTGGTTTCTTACAGGGAAAAAAATACAGATTCAAACCAGCCGAGGTAAGAAGCACGTGGGGCAGAATCCAGGAGAAGTAGGGAATGTGGAGCTTCCCTCGTCCCCTCTTCTTCGCCCTCTCCTCGGAGTCAGGACACATACTCTTGGTGTGTTTGTGTGTAACAACACAAATGGCGTATTTCTAACCAGAGAAGCTCTCTCAAGTCTTGTTGTTCACATTGTTACTCTCTATCTCCTAGGAGTTGAGGGCAAAGGCCATCCCTCTTCTAGGACACCAGTAAATTCTTTACTATCAGGGTCCTGGTCTGATTGAGTGCCCACTCCTTTCCTAGTACCACGTAGTAGATCACGATGCCCCTGGTCACTGCAGCTTATGGTTCAGCATCAGATAAAGAGGCTGAGACATGCGTGCATGGAATATGGGGGAGCATCATGAGAGGAAATTTACCTTCTTCCCTTATAAACCTTAAATTTACTACACATCGTACTCCTTGGGATTGAATAACAGTATAACATAATAGGATTTATAGATCATCAGTCAAATCATAAAATGACTTAAATACTTAAAGGCGAAATTTTTCTAGTATGAGACAATGCAATTGAATTAATTACGGTTTACGTATAAAACAAATTTCAATATAATTAACCCCCGCAAATGCATGTTCACACACACAGACACACACACATCTCCCCCCAGCAAAGGAAATACCTGTGTCTCTATATTATACTGCGTTAAGATCATGTTTCATCCTAACTTTTTACTGTCACTAGGT
Organism: Galagoides demidoff; assembly: GCA_963574575.1. Lineage (NCBI taxonomy): Eukaryota > Metazoa > Chordata > Mammalia > Primates > Galagidae > Galagoides > Galagoides demidoff. The sequence goes on along the minus strand of CAUYQV010151058.1, from coordinate 6,570 downwards.
AAGTTCACTTGAACAAGCAGTTTTCCCAAATAATTGCTTATTACTTGGTCTTCATTATTCATGGATTCTGTATTTACAAATTTGCCCACTTACATTTATTTGTAACCCTAAAATAAATCCAGGTGACACTTTTGCTGGCATTTGCAAATATTCAAAGAGGAGTAGAAAATTTGAGTCATGTGACCTCCTTCCTGTCCCCAGCTGTGGCCAGACAAGGCACTGCTCTGCCTTCTTGGTTCAGCTCTCATACTGCAAACAAGTATCTTTTTCATGGTCTATTTAGTGCCACATTTTTTTCATTTTTGTGGGTTTTTGGTTAGTGATTTTGCTATTTAAAATGACCCCCAAGCCTAGTGTTGAAGTGTTGTCTAGACAGTGTTCCTAAGCTCAGAAAGGCTGTGATGTATCTTAAGGAGAAAATATATGTGTTAGATAAGCTTCACACAGACATGAGTTATACAACTATGGCTGTGAGTTCAGTGTTAATGAATCAACCGTATATACTAAATAAGGTGTCTTTAAAGAGATACATACATAAAACAAGGTTATTATGTATTTATTGGTTGATGAAAATGTTATGACCAGAGCTATACAGGAACCTAAACCTAGGAAGAATGGTTTAGTGTTTGCTACAATGTTTGAGGTCATTTCATAGAGTACAACTACTGTGAATAATGAGAATCAACCCTATTTGCTGCATTACTTCATTCATTATTCATTTATTCATGTAATCTTTTATTTGTGCTTTACATAAACATATTTAACACTTCCACTGGGCACCAAGCAATTTCTAAGTGACTTAAAATTTCCCTTTTTTGTCTGCACTCCCATTTACTACTAGTCTTGCTATAGCTCTCAGACATAAAGTATTTTGTGTGGTTCATGATAACACATCGTAAATGAAGTGTGAGAGTACATTTAAAGGTCGGGATTGGGGGCTGAGTGTTTTGAGCCTGTGACTGTTTTACTTGAGCTACAAATTCAGTCTTCTCAATAAACTTTCCAGGGATTTTCTTGCTTCCTTTGAGACCCAGATTTTTAGGATGAGCTGCCTAATGTGTTTCATGTTGGATGGTAGCAGAGCCAGGTCATGTGGTTGGCTACACCGTTCTTACCTCCTAGCCCATGTGTCTGCTGTTTCAGCTTCCAGGGTCTTGCAGGCAGAGTATTTGGCTGTGAAAATTCTTCAGCTAAGCCCTGCTGATGAGAAGGCAGGCCACACCGGCCCCTTCTTTTCTGATTACTCCATCTCCCTCATGCGTTTGTATTTCCATCCTGTCCACGCTGTCTCCTACATCTACCTGCACTCCCGCCAAGGGAGGGGACATGGACTTGGGAGAGCAGACGTTCCCCTCATGTTCTCAGTGCTGCCCTAGACGCACTGTCTTCCCCTGAAGTGTTCCTTATTGCCTGGTTGGATTGTCCAGGATGTGTGAGGACTTAGATTGGCCCCTTCTCTTCATCTGAGTAAAGCCCCTTAGGCTGGAATCCCCCAGATGTCCTGGGGGAAAATATAGACATGCTCAGCATTTCTGGGGATTAAAATTACTGTCTGGTCAATTTGAATGAAAAAGAAAAAGTCCAATGATTTTAGGGATTTTCAGTGAAACAATTATTAAGTCCAAAGAAACAAACATCTCATTGACTGTTACTTAGTTCCTGTGAGAAATAAGTGCCAGCAGTAAAATTAACCTTTGTATTTTTATGTGATAAGCAGTTGAATAAACACAGTAACTTTCTTTGACATCTTTGTAAAATTGTAATACAAGAAGGTAAGGATGAAGACTAAAAGACCATTTAAAGTTAGACCTTTAACTCCTAGCACAGTGCCTAGGACAAATAGCTCTGAACAGATATGTATTAAACAAATTGATGGTTAAAATATCTTATTAAAATATAAGTTTTTGATAATATTAATTTGATGTTTATTCTTTCAGATACAGATGAATATAGACCTCCTGTTTGGAAATCTTATTGTAAGTACACAAATTTATTGTTATCATTATAGTGAGCTATACTGGTAATATTAGATACAAAGATACATTCCATTTTGTACTTATCATTGAAAAACTAATATACAGGGCATCGGCCCCATATGCCAGAGGTGGCGGGTTCAAACCCAGCCCCGGCAAAAAAACAAAAACGAAAAACCTGCAAACCGCCCCCCGCCCCCCGCAAAACTGATTTATAGCAAAGTTAGTGAGTAGCATAGAATTAATTAGGGTTAAATACTGTGCAGGATGTTGTAAATCTAATGTAAGGAGATGCTGGCTTGGTGCCTGTAGCTCAAACTGCTAAGGCGCCAGCCACATGCACCAGAGTTGGCAGGTTCAAATCCAGCCCGAGCCTGCCAAACAACAATGACAACTACAACCAAAAAATAGTCGGGCGTTGTGGTGGGCACCTATAGTCCCAGCTACTTGGGAGGCTGAGGCAAGAGAATCACTTAAGCCCAGGAGCTGGAAGTTGCTATGAGCTGTGATGCCACAGCCCTCTACCCAGGGTGACAGCTTGAGGCTCTGTCTCAAAAATTTAAAAAAAGGAGATGCTAACTAAGAATTCAAGCAATCTAATTATTCTCAGATCCTGACTCTTTATGTGAAAAGGGAATATATGGATCCTGATAAATCAAGAGGCTTTCTTAATAGGAAGAACAAGTAAAAAGAAGCAAAAGTAATTTTAAATATTTTTAGATAATTGTTTTATCTTTTTAATTATTTATTTGTTTGTTTTGGAGACAGAGTCTCACTGTGTTGTCCCAGGCTGGAATGCCATGGCATCAGCCTAACTCACAGCAACCTCAAACTGCTTGGCTCAAGCAGTCCTCTTGCCTCAGCCTCCTGAGGAGCTAGGACTATGGTGCCTGCCACAATACCTGGCTGAGTTTTTCAAGTTTTAGTAAGGATCCTCCCACCTCAGCCTCCCAGAGTTCTAGGATTGTAGGTGTGTACCACTACACTCGGCCAATAATTATATTCTCAAAATATAAAAGAGTAATATTGGATTTCTGTATTGTTCTTTAAATTTTGCATTAGAATAAATATTTCTTCAACGAAGTCTAGGTATTTAGTCCTCTATTTTCCCTTTCTTCTTCACTAGAGAATATTATTTCATCAAGTGAATGATATTTCACATTTTTTAAGAGTAGAAACAGTGTTATATTAGTTTTTAAAAATGTATAAAGGCACTATTCCAGAAACATATTTTTGTTTCTTATCTATAGAGTCAAACAAGCAGCCTAAGAACCTATACTTTAAGTATAGATTCTTAACATCTTTGTAAAATGTTGACTTTTATTTTAAATTTTGATGTTTGTAAGCTTCTAAAATTTGCTGACTGAAGTAATAGCAATATAGATTCTCTTTGGTTTTATGTTCCCAGAACAGCAGATAGTTTTATTTTCATGGGTCATAAATTTCAGCTAATCTTAAATAAGTAAAATATGACCAGTGTCTAAAAATATTGCCATAGATAATACCCCCAACTTACTGGTTTCCTTTCTCCCCCTGCAGGGGTATAATTCCAAAAATGTGTAAAAATGACTAATGTTCTTTACCTCTTTGAGATTTTGTCTCATAATCTCACTGGCTAGAAGCCTATTTAAAATCCTTTTCTGCATTTCTGGTTTTTAGTTTATCTTTATCCCCCATTACCCTTTGGTGTGACTTGTGATGTAAGAACGTGGATGAAGCCTCAAACCGTTCCTGAGTTTGTGGTGATTTTTTTTTTCCCCTGAAGAATATTGATTAGTAAACTTAGTATATGCAATTGACATTTTTTGTATTTTCATATCTTACAGAAGCAACTCTTTTTCTTAAAAAAAATGGTATTTTTTTCTTTTCTTCCTTTTTTTGCTTTTTTTTTTTTTTTTTTGGTTATAATTCTGTCACTGAGTTTTATAGTTTCTCAATGCCTAAATTCCCTACCATCTTTTTAATAGTAAAAATATGTAAGGAATTATTAGAAGAGATTTTTTTTTCTAACCATCAGATAAAAAATTTATGATTCAAGGAAATTTTGTAAGGAAACTGTGTTAAAGCCAAGTGGAAAGATCCTTTTTCTTTTATTGGTCATATGAAATTTGCTTATAAAATCATAATATTGATCTTCTAAGATTTAAATATGTATAAATTATAACCAATGAGAAAACAAATAAAAATTGATTCTAATGAATTGTTATTATATGATCATAAAGATTGTTAAATGTCTTTGTGAAAATTCTGATATTAGGAAAAACTGTGATCAGGTTGAATCTTTTTTGTTTGTTCTGTCTTTGCTATTCTCAGATAGTTCTATAGTTTTTACAGCAGCTATAAATAATCTCCAATAAGGTATTTATTAATAATACCTTGAGAGGGTCAGGTGCGGTGACTTACGCCTGTAATTCTAGCACTCTGGGAGGCTGAGGTGGGTGTATTGCTTGAGCTCACTAGTTGGAGACCAGCCTGAGCAAAAGCAAGACCATGTCTCTACTAAAGAATAGAAAAACTGAGGCAAGAGGATTGCTTGAGCCTGAGTTGGAGGTTGCTGTGGGCTGTGATGTCTGGGCGACAGCTTGAGACTCTGTATCAAAAATAATAATAATAGTAATAATAATAATAATACTTTGAGGAGTTCTCATCTGTCCAGTAGTCTTTCTTTCATAGGAAAAGTTTCAAAGATTGACAAGCCTGCTATGTCTTTATTTCATCAATAAAGATTGGAATTTTAAATAACTGAGGGCTAGCCTTTTCCATTACGCTTAGTACTTGAGCCATAATGATTTTCTTAGGCTGTATACGTATGTTTATGTATATATAGGACTGGTTTGAAATTTATAATTGACAGTAATTCTACTGACAGTCTTCAGCATCTTCTCTGTGATACCACCTAAGTTTGGTTATTAAAAATCTTTCAAAATGAGTTTTTAAAAATTATCAGTTTTGTCCATTCATATGCATGGAATGAAAACCATTCAAGAAGTCCTAATTGTTTACTTCTATTCTGTATTAGATCTATAGAACTTAAAGGGGACAATTTAATATCAACGTTGATACACATTAGGGTTTTTCTCTGTCTTGTCATGTTGGGGCCTGAACAGCTTTTCAAGTTTGATTCTGTAAGAAACCTGTTTTATGTATGCCTCTGTTGCTGGACTCCTTTAAAACAGACATGGTTTTACTGCTTTTTATATGTCTTGTTTTCATTAAATAAAGAACCTTAACTATCAGGGATAGCCAACCTTTTTTTTTCCCTCGGCCTGCACAGAGAAGGATAAGAATTGCCGTGGGCCCTACGCTAAACACACAAACACTAACAAAAGCTAATTAGCCCCCCCAACCCCCCCAAGAATAAACAAGGTCTTTGCATGCTTTTCATGATATTCTGCACCACAGGTAGGCAAAAAAGATGCTCACAAAAATCAGCATGCAGCCCTTGGCTGCTGGTTGGATAACCCAGTCTTACGTGTAATAAATGAGGCAAGCAAGGAGCAACCAGGTAGAGACTGAGAAAGTAGACCGTGAATACCTCGACTGTAGAGAGGCACTCAGAGTTAGCCCCCTTTTATTATCATACGAGATTCAGTGGTTAGTGTAACCAGATCTTCTGAGTTTTCAAGAGAAGCTGAAATTCTCCCTTGCTTTACTTGTTTAAAATTTAATCTCTTACTTTTTAAGTTTTCAAATATAAAAATTAAATTACAGCAAACAAAATACATGTGTCTCAGTTGGGACTTCAGGGTATCAATTCGTGATTTCTGAATCGATTAATAATGTATTATCTTTAGGGACTGAGACTTTCGTCAATGACTATATTAGCACTGACACTTTCAAGGTGATATTGAAAATGTGTTAAGTACTCTAATGATATATCCTTTCATCTTGAATTTAGCTATTGATTTTTAGCGGATGGTTTAATGACGGTGGCCCATTTAAATGCAGCTGGATTCCAGTTCAGATTATCAAAAATTTCAAACTGTGAGGGAGGTGGACCTGATTAATTAGATCTTAAATATGGTATATAATTTTTTTATTATTGTTTTTGAGGTGGGATCTTGCTGTGTCGCTTGAGCTGGAGTGCAGTGACACTTAAGTAATTCACTGCAACGTCAACCTCTAGTCCTCAAGCAATCTTCTTGCCTCAGCCTCCTCAGTAGGTAGGACTATAGGCAAGCACCACCATGCCCAGCAGTTCTTGTTTAAATTTTCAGGAAGATGAGGTATCACTATGTTGCCCAGGCTGGACTCAAGCTCCTGGCCTCAAGTGATCCTCCTCCCTGGGCCTCCTAAAGTGCTGGGATTATAGATATGAGCCACTGTGCCCAATCCCTGTGTATAATTTTTTAATGATCCTTTTGATAGGTGTTTCTTGAATCAATTTTGTTATATTTGGTTGGAAAATATCCAGAGATTTCTCTCCTTTAGGTATTATTTATTAACTATAAATAAGTCTTTTTTTTTAATTTTATTGAATGGTAACTATGTACATTAATGCACTTCTGGGGTACAGTGTGGGGTTTTCGCATGCAATCCGAAATACTTCCATCAAACTGATCAACACAGCCTTCATGTCATTTTCTCAGTTATAGTT
>CAUYQV010151057.1:0-26165 GCA_963574575.1 Galagoides demidoff | reverse complement strand
TGCCTGCTCTGACCCATTATGATTGCAGGCAAGTCACTCTACCTTTTAGGGCTTCAGTTCCTCTGGGTTGAACCAGACACTTGGGAGGCAGAGGCAGGAGACTCGCTTGAGCCCAGGAGTTGGAGGTCGCTATGAGCTGTGGTGCCATGGCACTCTCCCCAGGGGGATAGCTTGAGGCTCCGAGTCAAAAAATTATAAAAAAATAAAAAAATAAAAAATTATTTCAATCTCTGTAAAAGTTCTGTAACAAATTTCGGAGTTGTTTTGTTCTGCTTTTTTGAAGTTTACAGAACTTCTTTGCCATAGCTATTTGGAATTCCTTGTTGTTGTTGTGTGTATGTTTTTTTCTTTTTTTTGAGACAGGGTCCCACTCTGTTGTCCTGGGTAGAGTGCCATGGAGTCATTGTAGCTTATAGAAATCTCAAACTCTTGGGCTCAAGTGATCCTCCTGCTTCAGCCTCTGAGTAGCTGGGACTATAGGTGCCTCCTACCACACCTTTTTCTATTTTTAGTAGAGGCAGGGTCTCACTCTTACTAAGGTTGGTCTTGAACTCCTGAGCTCAAGCAATCCACCTGTGTTGGCTTCCCAGAGTGCTAGGATTACTGGTGTGAGTGGGTGCCCCTGGTCATATTTGGAATTCTTTGCCAGAGAAATCAGAGTCTCCATCACTTTGGTGTTTGTCATTAGCGTCGTATTTTGTTTCTTTGGAGAGATCCGTAATTCCTTGATTATTTTTAATGCTTGTGGACTGTGTATTGGAAAGGCAGGTGTTTATTCCAGTCTTCATAGTTTGGGCTGTTTTTCTTTATTTGGCTTGTCTGGACTGTAAACAGATTGAGTCTTGTTAGATCCCATGATTGCTGCAGCCCTTTTAGCACTAACTAAGCACAGCTTTGCTGACAGCCTCGTGGGGGCTGCAAGGTTGTCATGGAACCCCCAGCTGGATGGGCCTCAGGAAGACCCAAGGAGGGTACTCAGACTGCGTGAGGAAGCTGACCAGGGGCCTAATACTGGAAGCTTGTCCCATTGGCACAGACTGGTAGATATTTCTGGGAAGATGATCTCTGCACAACTGGGACTATTCCTCAACTGCATTGAGAGGGGCTAGTTCTGGATACTATACCCTCTTAATACCTCTCATGGGACAGTGGTTGACAGGTTCACCGTGGGGTTCTAGACATGTGTACTTCCTAGCAGTTTCCTTTATGGACAGGGGAGACCCCTGACTGCAGTCAGAGAGCTGATGACTGAGAGCCACCACAGGATAGATGCCAGCAGCCCTCCCTGCTGTCTCAAATGGGTGCACAGTGCCCAGTAGTCCCCCATATAAGCAGGAGAGCCCACCCCAACTGCAACAAGAGGACCTGGAGCTGACACTGGGTCCCTTCAGGATCTGCTTTGGGACAAAGACTGGTGGGCTAAAAGAGGTTGGGAAGAGTGGGTAATTCCTAGGGTGTTAGATATGACCCAGTTTCCTGCTGGGTCCTAGTGTGAGCAGAGATAAGCTGGGACCACAGTTGAGGGGGCTGGAGACAAGTTGCAGGGTAACTTTGAGACTCACTCATAAGGTCAGTGTTGGAGGCAGACAAACTTTCCTGCCAAGTCACTAGTGTGTACAAGTCTTTGCTGACTCCTAGGAGGATGGTTTTGGTTCTAGGTGAAAGGTAAAATTGGGCTGTAGCCAAGCCTTTTGGGTAATAGATCTGTTTCCAGGTTTCAGCCCAGGAGCACCTTTGGTAATTCTGCTATCTGGGTGCTGGTCTGCAGTTTCCCCAACTGTTTTCCTAGGGCTTAGGCTCCACTGAGCTATTACAACATCCTCCCCAATTCCTGAGCCTCCCACAGAGAAACCTTAGGTGGGTGCACAATTTGCGTTATTGTGGGGGCCTATCAGTGGATTACTTCCTATTCTGCCACCTTTCAGACATACTGTCTGTATTTTTATTCTAAGATTGCCATGTGCGTACTGTAGGATCAGGGGAATGCGTATTTAGGGCTACTCTGTGTGGGAGAACAGAGAAGTAGAAGTGAGATAGATGAGAAATACCTCATAGTTCTGAATCTGAAAGTACTAAATATGAACATGAACTGATGATGATATTTAACCAAAACCTCAGCCTATTTTTTTAGGTTTGCCCTCTTAGAATGCCTGGAAACCAGGACTAAGCTCAACTATGGTTTCTAGATCATATGTTCCCACTAGAAGGGACAAAATGTTTCTGAGGAAATGGCTAATTTCTAGTGTGAGGTAGCAAGTTTCTACAAGAGCCCGGAGCAATCTTGGCACATCAGACAGTAAATAGAGTCTTCAGTGACGGAGGCATAGTGAAATACTTTAGGAGCAGCTGACTTGAAAAGGGTCTCTGTGTCACCGATGAGACCATTTGAGCCCCCAGGAAAATAGTCACTATGCTAGGGTCAAGCATTTCACACAAGTTGAAATTCATGAGTAGGCAGTTACACAAAAAAACTTCTTGTCACCTGTGAAGGGTGCCATATTGGCAAGGAAATGAAAAGAAAAAAGTATTTTTATTCTTTGATTACCTGTGGCTAATGAGAGAATTATTGAGAATACATCTTTTAAAAAATATTCTAATAAGTAAAGAATTCATAGTACTTTTGTTTTTAAAGCCCAGGGATACTTGGAGCTCCCTGACATCCCCTCAGACGGTCCACAGTTCAGACTAATTTCTGTAACATAACTAAGGCCTTATTTAACTTTTCATTCTATTCCTTTCATGAGTGTGCTTTGTTCCCCAGAGACTACATGAAATGTGGTATTGCATCAGAGTGAATGCCAAGGAAGATACAAAAATGTAGCTGTTTTCTATTAAGCTAGACATTAAAGAGAATTGAAAAATGTTAAAAAAAAAAAAAGGAACTATAAAGCCACCCTTCCTACTAGATATTTGGAAAACTTTTGAAAATGAAGATGTTAGTTTTGTTCGGTCAGTCTTGCTCAACAACTGCAGGAAGCTGCAAGCTCCAGCATGTTTAGAAGTGGGCAGCCCGGCCCTGCACTAAGACCTTGCTTCCTGCAGTGAGAGCTGGTTCTGCACATGAGGGGCTTCTGCAGCGTGGCACCTGCACCTGCTGGGTGACGCTGAGGTTGGCGCCACCTAGATCTATGGGGATGTCAGAGAAACACGGTCATGGCCAGCTGCTTCAGCCAAGGCTCCAAGAATGTAGCCATTTGGGTCCTCTAAGATGTAGAGAGGCTGAAAATGGTAGGAAAGGACCAGGGTGGGGGGCTGCACACTGATACCTCAGGGACAGAGAGATCTGGACAAAAAACAGAGTAGGCAGCAACTGCTAACAAGAAGCATAAGAACAAATTAATAGCCTCATTTGTAAAAATAAAGAAATAAAATTAAATGGGAACATCTAGTAAAAACAACGTATTAGTTTGGGGAATATGTAATTAAGGTTTTACTTTATGAAAGTTTATAAATATTTTCGTAATTTATTAGCTTTTACTTCTCTTTTTTTTTTTTTTGAGGCAGAGTCTCACTATGTTGTCCTCAGTTGAGTGCTATGGCATCACAGCTTATAGCAGCCTTAAACTCTTGCGGGTAAGCTATTCTCTTGCCTCAGCCTCCCAAATAACTGGGACTAGGTGCCTGCCACAATGCCCAGCTATTTTTTTTGTTCTAGTTGTCATGGTTGTTTAGCAGGGTTGGGCCAGGTTTGAACCCACCAGCCCTGGTGCATGTAGCCAGCACCCTAACCACTGGGCTATGGGTGCCGAGCCAATTAGCTTTTACTTCTTTTTCTTTTGTTCTTTTGAAACAGTCTCAAGCTGTCGCCCTGGGTAGAGTGCTGTGCTGTCACAGCTCACAGCAACCTCAAACTCTTAGGTTTAAGTAATTCTATTGCCTTAGCCTCCCAAATAGTTGGGATTACAGTCGCCCACTACAACAGCCGGCTATTTTTTGTTGTTGTTGCAGTTGTCATTGTTGCTTCAGCTGGCCTGGGCTGGGTTTGAACCTGCCAGCCTCAGTGTATGTGGCTGCCCCCTACCCACTGAGCTACAGGCCCTGCCTAGCTTTTACTTCTAAGACAAAAAAAGTATCTAGCTAGCTATCTAGACATGCTTTTTATACACATAATTTTTTGTATGTATAAATTTTGGATGTTCTCAATTTTTTTTATTGTGGTAAGATATACATACATAAGATTTATCATTTTTGCCACTTTGAGGTACACCGTCCTGTGGCCTTAAGTCAGTACACTCACATCTGTGAGCATTCCTTAGTCAAGTTTACCTGTGTAAGGTGCATCTGAGTGCTGAGACCTGTTGATCTTGGTAATGAACGGAGATCATGAAATGCTATATACCTTTTGTGAGATATACACAATATAATGACACTCAAATCTGATCACATCACAAATCCATAACATATGGGAAATGAAGAGGATAAAGGGCACATGAAAGGGCATCATAGCTCTGTGATCAGCAAAATCCAAACTGTGAACGATTATAAAAGGACAATGACGAGAGGAGAAATCTATAGATTAAATGGGATTTATGAGACATATCAACTAATTTTAATGCATGGGCCTCATTTTTATTCTAATTTAATAAAGGAACTATAAAACACATTGATAAGATGGTTGGGAAAAACTTGAGTACTGACTAGATATTTAATGATATCAAAGAATCTTTATAGATATAATAAAGTCATTGTGGTTATTCATAAAAAATGATCTCTATATTTTAGAAATATATGTTGAAACATTTATGGATGAAATATATCTGAAATTTATTATGATCACAAGTGGATGCACTTTTTAAAGCTGTCTCTTGAGCAAATGGTGCGTTTTTTATGTTGCTTTCTCTATTTTGCATATATAAAATGACTAATTAACAAGTTGTAAAGGAGTTATTTGTTACCTGGGGTTTCAAGTCACTTAGCAGGTGGCTCAGTAAACAGATGGACTATTGCAGTATTGCAGTGCTTATGTTTCAGTAGCCCTTATTTTGGGGCTACTACGAAAACACAAGAGTAGTGACGCTGACAATTTGAACATGCCAAAGAGAAGCTGTAAAGTGCTTTCATTATGTAAAATGGTGAGTGATTTGCTTAATACACAAAAAAAGAAAATGTACGCTGAGGTTGCTAAGATCTTCAATAAAAATGATTCTTCTAGCCATAAAATTGTGAAGAAGAAACAATTCATGCTTGTTTTGCTGGTGCATCTCAAACTGCAACAAGTATGGTCACAGCTCATGATCACTGCTTAGAGAAGACGGAAAAGGCATTGAATCTGTGGGTGGAAGACATGAACAGAAACAGGGTCCAACGGATGCAGTTGGGTTTCGTACTGTCTGTGGTTTCACACTGGGGGTCTGGGAACATAGTCATCATGGAAAAGGGTGAACTATGCAAGTTTACATATTTTCAAAAATCATACAACGCATGTCCACGCATTCTCTCACAAAAATAGTTTGGAAGCCCTTGTGTTTTGTGGTTTAACATTTATTTCTGAAAGTCGTTCATGCACAGGTCATTGTTAAAGTCATGGGTAGATTAAGCTTTATCAAGTTAAGGACACTAAGAGGAAAATTTTAAGTTCCAAAACCACTGTTGAGGGATGGATGATAATTTCAGAAGAATCAGAGGAGTAAAGAAAACAGAGGAAAGACATTAAAAACTATGAAAAAGCTTCTGCAAGACTTCAGTGATCACAGTAATATAAGAATTTCCAAACAATTAAAAATTCAAACTCAATTGGTTTAAAAGGAAAAATGAAACTTATTAGGTTCCTGTCACTAAAATATCCAGATAGTTCAAGTCTCAGGTATGGTTGATTCACACTTTGGCCCTGTTACCATTTGTTCTGTTATCTTTTTTCTTTTTGTTCTCTCCCTCTCTCTCATTCTCTCTCTCCTACCTTCCTTCCTTCCTTCCCCCCCTTCTCTCTCTCTTCTATTTTTTTATTTATTATTTTTTTAAATTTGTTTTTTATTAGATCATAATTGTGTACATTGATTCTCTCATAGGATACAGTGTGTTGCTTCTATATGCAGTTTGGAAAACTCTCATCCAACTGGCTAACGTAGCCATCATGTCTTTCTCATAATTGTTGTGTTAAGACATTCAACCTTTAGACAAATTCACATGTACCCTAATAGGATAAATCATAGATGTGATCCCCACAATATCATTCTCTTCACCCATCCTCCCCTCTCCCCTCCCCCCTCCCCTTTCCCCGTAGTCTAGGGCTCCATTTGGACTGTAGCTTTCTTAAGATAGCTAACAATTAGTTTCATAACAGATACCTATTTGAAAAGAAAAGTCACCTGAAGACTGCTTTCAAGGAATGTTTTTATGTAATGATAAAATCAGATGATTACAGGTTGAGTTATTGCTTGGTGAATCAGGACACCACCAAAGCACAGGACTGCATTGACTAGCTTCTTCCATTGCAACATTCCAACAGAGTGCTAAGTTAGACTAACAAATAGTTGCGTCAGTCACCTTCCCTTTGTTCAAACACAAGCCTCTCACTGAGAAAACTTCTTGTGGGGAGGCTGAAAGAGCACAGAGAGAAAACAAAACTGAAAGATGAGAAATTGGAAATAGGGTAAGAGAAGGTAATAAAAAGGGGAGGAGTGTTAACCTTTTAAAGAAACACTATTGTTCTAACCTCAGAAGATCATCAATTTAGAGACTTAGCTTGTCCTAGGCCCCACAGGGTCAAGGGAAATCTAAGTCGTCTTTGGGATACCAGATCCCGTGGGTCAACCTAAAATTACCAAGTAACACATAAGTAACTGAAAATCGGACCAGCCATCCTTCAACACTGATAGGTTATTTAACATATCCTGTTGCACCAATGCAATCCAAAGTGATGGTTCACTCCCTGGAAGTAACATGAAGATGGGGAGAAGCAGGAGTCAGTTGGGTACCAACAACTTCATTTCTACTAAAGGCAGATTCTCATGTGTGTTCCAAATAATTCATGCCATGATCAATGTACTAGATAAAATGTGGATGAGACTGTAACAAACTCACCTTCATGGGATTTACTTTCAAAAATCTTCTGAAAATTTAAAATATATCAATCATAAGAAACTACATAGGACAGTTACCTTGTGTTATTAACCAAAGGAAATACTTAAATCAAAATCTTTGAGACTTCCAAAAAGGAACTAAGATAGTGTAAAAAAGAGGAGCAAAAACCATCCTTTCTAGGTTGACACTTGAACAGAAAAACTGTAGATCACCAGTAAAGAGAAGACACAGGTAACAGGTCTAAGTATTCACATAGAACTCAAGGTAAGAAGAACCTTTATTAAAAATTAAATAGGCCTTTAATTAGTGGGGAGACCCTTTTGGCCTAGAGGAGATGCCATACTTATTACATAACTTTGCAAACATTATTATAATCTAGGAAGCTGCTATTTAAATTGTCGCCAATGATAATGATAAAGGGTATAAATTTAAGCAAATTGCTACTTCAGTTATTTTCTCCTTTTGACATAATTTTTTAATGTACTATCAAGGTAGTAAGCTAATTTTTGATGAAAGCTTTGTCTGACTACAAACATCAACACATTCTACTAGTCATAGTACCCTAGGCTTGAGAATGCTATTTTTGATACCTTGAGCCAAACCTTAGCACAAGGTTTCTGGCAATGACTGTGGATGTTATCTCCCATACTGAGTATTACTTTTGACGCCTTTGGACCGGATGTTGTAGGTAACCTTGCAAGGGCATAAGCATCAGTACCATGTATAAAAATGGGAATGGCTATAGTAGCTGAAGATGGCGTGCAATGAACAAGGTCCCTTGGCTTTGCCCCACTCCTCTCATTTTTATCACCCCAGACGTTTGGTTTTTTTTTTTTCTTTTTTGCAGTTTTTGGCCAGGGCTGGGTTTGAACCCACCACCTCTGGCATATGGGACTGGTGCCTTACTCCTTTGAGCCACAGGTGCCGCCTCAGCCCTTTGGTTTTTATTGTTGCAGGCTCAGAAAAATGAGGTAATTGGAAGGACCATCATGTAGACAAAGGCAGTCCCACCACTGAAGTGACTCTAGATTCTAACTTTTCCTCTCAATTACTATTGCTTTTGCCTAGGCACAGTGCCTGATACGGCATTGAGCACCATCATTGCCTACAACAGTATTCATTAGCACAGTGATAAACACTTTACATGGGTTATCTTATTTTTCTGTACAGCAGCCCATGAGATCAGTATTCTGTTTTACACATTTTTCAGACTAAAGAGCTAAGGGAAGATAAGCCACTTAACTAAGATCATGTAACTAGTATAAGTGGGATTCAAACACAGGTGAGCCAACCTTGGTCTTCATTTATTCACTAAGCTATCCTGTGTACAGTAATAAACAAGACGGAGCTACCATCCTCATTATCATTTACTTTTGTTCTTGTACCTACTACTTTTCGTGGCTGTAGTTGGAACCAGATAAATGTACACTGAGTACACATTTGAACTGTGCATTTTTAAAATGAAAAAATCTCCACATTTTTCGTCTATCTGGGACTCTAGACGTGTAAAATTTAGTTTCCTAATAAAGTATTTTCTCTTAAACATTCGTGTGTTTTTCACTTGTGCCTTAAAGACCTCGTTTTTCCTTTCTGTTTTGCTAAAATAAGCTGAATATTTCCACCCCAGGTTAAAGGGCCTTTGTCTGCGAAACATTCCTTGGCTCCTTGATTTTTTATTGATGCCTCAATTTCAGCACGTCTTCTTATTCTGAATTGAGTTATAATATATGTGGATAAGTATTTGTATCACTAAACAGTGAACTCCTTAGGGACAAGGGTAATGTTTTATTCTAGATGGGTTTTTCTTGCACTACGTATGGTGGGTACCCCATGGACAATGAAACAAGCTGAGTGACAAGGTAAGGATCATGAGATGCTGGATTCCATCTCCAGGAGGTGCTATGAGTTTCTCTGAATTATTTTACAAAATGTTAAGGAGGGTTTTTTTTGCTATTATGAAGTTCTGACGAGGATTGCAAAGAAGTGGCAGAATGTCATAAATTTTTATTTTTCATTCTGTTCTTTCATGCATAGACATTCATATAAAATGGGTTAATATTTGTGTGTCTATAGACATGCAAATGTACAAGAATTTATTCCAGTAAGTAATAATACATAATTTATTCCAGTAAAATAGTGAAGTCTCCTAAAATTGGCAACAAACCAAATTGTATATGGTGAAACGAAATAAGGTTTTAGATTAAGAAACAATGATGTCATCCATGGACAAGACCTCATCACTCTAGTTTATAGTGATGCTATGTATTATAAGAAATTAGTTTAAAAAATGATTCAAATCTAGGGAATTAGGGAATAATTATGCTGCACTCTGAAAGAAACTAGAGAAACAAAGTGAAAAATAGTTCCTCAGCTGAATAAAGAAATCTTTGTGGCTTGGCGCCTGTGGCTCAAGTGGCTAAGGCGCCAGCCACATACACCTAACATGGCAGCTTGAGCCCGCCAAACAACAATGACGGCTGCAACCAAAAAATAGCTGGGCGTTGTGGTGGGCGTCTGTGGCCCCAGCTACTTGGGAGGCTGAGGCAGGAAAGTCACTTAAGCTCAGGAGTTGGAGGTTGCTGTGAGCTGTGATGCCACGGGACTCTACCCAGGGGGACAGCTTGAGGCTCTGTCTCAAAAAAAAAAAAACAACTTTGTAAAGAACTGGGGAGTAGAATTATCTCTCCAAGCCAGTGTTTTTCAGCCTTTTTTATCTCATGGCACACTTGAACCTGTAGTTAAACTAAGACACGTTTAAATTATGTTGATCAAGAAAGAATAGAAAAAAAATATATACTTCTCACTTATGAAAATATAATGATCTTTAAAGATTTTTACAGCATACCAAAGATCCCCTCACAGCACACCAGTGTGCCATGGTTGTTGAAAATCACTGTTCTAAGCTTTAATAAGGTCTACATACATGAAAATTGGATTGTAGCAGCTGAAAATATCAGCCATGATGGATATGTTTGCTTCATCTTCTTTTAAAAATAGATGATCATGGCTGGGTATGGTGGCTTATGACTGTACTCCCAGCACTTTGGGAGGTCAAGGTGAGAGAATGGTTTGAGGCCAGCGGTTCAAGACCAGCCTGAGCAACATAGCAAGACCCTTGTATCTATAAAAACATAGATGATTTAAAAGCAATAAAAATCAGAAGCCTCTTAGTATTTTGAGTCAACAAATTAACATTTAAAGAATCCCTATATTCTTGGATCTTTACATGGGAGGGTGCACCTAGAAAAAACAAGGCTGTATGTAGCTTCCTAGAGCTTTAGTATTTTCTAGAATGAATAAATGTAGAAAATAGGAATTTCAAAAACGAGTAATAAATACTTTAGTGTTGAAATGTGACACCCATTAATATTGGAATACAACTGGTCAGAAGCGTGGCAGCTGTGATTAAGGACAGCCACCCACCTAATTCTGTAGGTACCAGCACGAGAAATGATCCCAAGACGACAGAAACTAGTGATCTAAGAAAGGGTTAGAATCAGGCAGTGTAAGTAAAATGACAGCTGGAATTTACTCTTGTCATTGTTAACT
This sequence comes from Galagoides demidoff, assembly GCA_963574575.1. NCBI lineage: Eukaryota > Metazoa > Chordata > Mammalia > Primates > Galagidae > Galagoides > Galagoides demidoff. Next base: position 15,596 of record CAUYQV010151057.1, on the reverse strand, counting down.
TAGCAATGAGAGTAAACCTGAGATGAAATCAGAAAAGGTTTCTATGAAGAATAAATAAAGTTAAAATTGACTGCAGCTGTTATTGTCTAGAAGAGTTTCAAATGATAGTGTTTCCAGATGAAAACTGGACAGCAACATACAATTATTAAATCCTGCCTCAGTCATTCATTCCCTCAGCAATACATATATAATGTAACCTCTGGAATTTAAATTCCAGGTATCCCATGTGATGACTACCATTCCTGACTTTTCTTGCCTGCTGTCAGTGTCTGACCACAATAATCTTCCCACCCAACTAGTACCTAAAGTCCATCTTACTATCCTTCAAATATCCTTCATCTTGTCTCTGTTCTACATGATTTAAATTGCACAGCCAATCGTTATGATGCCTTTCTTCCCCCGCCACCCCTTGCTCTGTTGACCTTGTACTCCTGTACCAAAATCATGCTCATGGCTGAATCCAGCCTTGGCCCCTTTCTGCATGTACCTGTGAAGCTGAATGAGGCTGTAGGATGACATTGGACCACATTGACTCTTTCTTTTAGAATCATGATCACAAGTCACAAATGGTCTCTTAATTCTAGGAATTCCCCTTCTACTTACCTGATGCATTTATTCCCTCTGCCCCCAGACACTTTTTTTTTACCTATTTTTTTTTTGGCTGGGGTCAGGTTTGAACCTGCCACTTCTGGTATATGGAGCTGGTGCCCTACTCCTTGAGCCACAGGAACCTCCCAGTTTCACCTGTTATCATGCAGATAATCTCCTGACCTTTGAACTTTTACATTGTTATCTAAGGTCGATCCCTTGTGCCTGTATTAGATCTCTTCCCCCCCACGTGCTGGAGGACATGGCTTCCGCAATTCTCCACCCTCATCACTTTTCTCACAACTGGATCATGATAATGGCATGCATACATGCTGTTGTTTCTCCATCTTAATAACAAAAAAGGACGTGATCCCATGTCTTCCACCAGTTACCAGCACATTTTCTTTCTTGGGCAGCAGCATCCATCCATACTGCTTTGCATGTCTCAGCTCTCCTTATCCATCCTTCTCAGTCACCTTCCAGGTAGTTCCTCCTAAACTTGCTAACTTTAGAGCACCCCAACACTCAGACCTTGATTCTTCCCCCCCCCCATTCCCAGCCTTAAAGTTCTCATCCAATCTTATGACTTTGAACATCACATAAGCTGGTGACTCCAATTAGAGACATCCCACCTGGATCTTCTCTCTAAACTTCAGACTAATCCAAATGGCCCTCTTGGCATCTCTTTTTGATGTCTAGTCTTAAACTTGACATGTTCAGAAACATTCTCCCCAGTGGGAGAGGCTATAGGCTATTTTGCCTGTAGCCTTTGGCATCTCATTTAATGACTATTCCATCCTTCTAGTTGCTTGGGCTATAAACTTTGAACCTGTTTTTTACTCCCCTAACGTTCTCACACCTTCCGTGGACTCTGTCTAGAATCCTGTCCAGCCCCTCTTGGAGTTCCACATACTGTCCGACCTCTTCTTACCGCATGCAGCCTGGTCTCAGCCACTGTCGTTTTTGTGTGGGTAGTTTCACGTCCTCCTGACTGGTGTCCCTGCTTTTACCCTTAACCCCACATCCTAGCTGCTCTATTCTCAACCAAGAAGCCAGAGTGATGCATTTAAAACCTACCTCTGGTTGAATCACCTCTCTGTTCAAAACCTTGCAATGCATTCCCACTTAGTGAAAGCCAAGATTTTTTTTTTTTTGGCCTGGGCTGGGTTTGAACCTGCCACCTCCAGCATATGGGGTAGGGGCGTTGCCCTACTCCTTTGAGCCACACACACCTTCTTGAAAGCCAAGATTCTTATCACGTGCTCTCTCTTCCTACATCTTGCCCTTCTTGGTCTTATTCACCCTTTACTCATTCACCCCACCCCCTCCCCCTCCCCTGTACTTCAATACCCCAGCCTTTTGCATCAGCTGCTTTGTCTGCCTGGAACAGTGTTCTCCAGTTATCCCCTTGACAACCTCCCTCACCGCCTTCCAGTCTTTGCTCAGTGTCACTTTCTCAATGAGACCTACACCAGTTTCCTCACTGGATGGTACCTTTAACTCCCTATCCCAGCCCTTCTGATTCCCTCTCTACCCGACTCTATTATTTTCTCTGTAGGTGTTTATCACTTTCCAACATTCCAGATGACTTACATGTTACTTCTGTTTCTTAGACATCATCTTCCTCTAGAAAGTAAAGCTCCAGGCAGGCAGAGATCTTTGTTTTCTTCCTCTGTGTAACAGAAGCAGCTGATATTCAGTAGGTGCTCAGTACGTTTTCTGGAACGAATGGCATGAATGTGAATGTAACTTCGCCCAATGTTAATTACCTTTTCAAGTTCTATCTGAATTTAGATGGACATACTAAAGATACAGTCATTTCATGTAAGTACGTTTAGCACGTTTGAACTTCCTTTTACAACTTCTCTGAGATATCGTATTTCCCACCCAACGTGCTCGACTGTGGTTTTGGGTGCTGTGCTGCCATCTAATGAGGTAAAGATAAATTACATATCTCCCTTTTTCTGCTATTGCTATAGATTTGAAGGGAATGCTAACCGGTGAATTCAGACCCGGATCTCTGCATGCATGCAAGTAGAAGCATGCTGACGGCTCTCTTGAAGTCTGAAGGCACCCAGTGCACAAAGCTGGTGCAGAGTAAAAAGATTGTACCAGTGACACACGTATCGTCTCTACTTCAAATAGCATTTGCACAGGAAAATGAAACAAATCATTTTATGGGTCACACTTTTATTTACAAAATACACTTCTGGTTTGACCTTGTACTGACCTGAAACCTGGGGAATTTCTCTACCATAAAAATGGAGCTCAGAGGTAAAATTTACAAGATCCTTGGGAGCGTGAAGGACTGACTTTTGTTCTCCATGCCTGGGAGTCAAAAATAGCTCACCTGGGGCTGGAATGATAGGGGTATATCACAATAGGTTTGTGCAGAAGCCACTTTGTGTGAAATATTTTAAAGGATCATAAACATGAGTGAGCTTTAAGAACCTTGTAATGAAGATATTGAGGGGCAGAGATTATTTAATAACCTTGATTGCTTATGGAGCAACATTCTGGAACAATTCGATGAAGACTCATTAATAACTTAAAATCATATTGGATCTGTAACAATACAGATGTTACATACAATACAGTTTTATCTGTCATCCTATATATTCTAGGCATATATAAGAATATCCCCTGAGCTAGAAAATCCACAGTATGATGGTCAGGCCTTGCCACACAACTGAAAAAAAGGGTTGGGTAGGAAGCTAACTATTTGTAGGAATGAAATTTAAGAAGGTTGAGTATATGTGGGACCTTCTGAACCAGAGCGTGGAACAAGAAGGGCTGTGATACTGCATGAAGTATTTTCTCACCCCTGTGGGTCTTAGAGTTGATCTAATCCTCACCCATGAGGTGTGGTTGAAAGGCTAGATTTCACAGAGGCAGACTAAAGTGAACGAACAATCCATGTTTCACTCTTAAGTCACCAACAAGTAGAATTAGCTTTGGGCCACACATAGTCACCAATGAGGAATAATGGTATTGACCATTATTTCCACCAAGGGGTGGGAAAGCTTATGCCAAAGACCTCATCTTTAGCAAGTCCTCTAAATGCTCATGTCTTACTGTGTCTCCATTAGACTGTAAACCCTGTAGTGCTGGAACAAAGTCTCTCTTTTCTCACTATTGGCTCCACATTGCCTATTCCAGTGTCTGGCACACAATAGGTACATAGTAAATAGTACCACATAAGTGAAATGGACAGCTTGTATTTGTGCTAGCAGATGCTTCAGTATAATTAGACATGTCTGAGTACCAGTGATGAGCCCAGGTAATGTTCAGATATCTCTCCAGTCCCATGGACTCATGTCAGAAATAAGACACCTATGAAGTAAGAGGCTTGAAGACACTAAAGGTGAACTAATGGGGAGGAGGCTCTTTTATCATAATAATTTAGAACTGAGATGATTTTCGCCATAAGAACATTGCTAATCTCGTAGGGGCTGCAGAAGTAGCAAGGTGTCGTGAAAAGTGTGACCAGCCGATATCAGAATTTCTTCTTGAGTGTAGGTCCTTGGTCTTGGTGATTTGATGCATGAATCCATGGACCACACATCAGTGGTAAGACAGGATTTATTTTGTGGAAAAGAATGCAGAGAGAAAAGCCCAAGTGGGAAGAAAGCTCTCTTTCTGCCTGGGTTCTTTGTCTAGGGATATATATATAATCAAACGGGTCCTCTGTAGTTAGGTCAGGACTTGGTAACTAATGGATACAGTCCTTTCTGCTGGGGCAAGATGAATGAACGCATTAATGAATTGATACAGTCCCTTCCGCTAGGGGCACTATGAATGAATGTATTAATGAATGGATACAGTCCCCGCTACTGGGGCAAGATGAACGCGTTAATTGATACAGTCCCTTCCTCTAGGGGAAATATGAATGAATGTATTAATGAATAGATACAGTCCCTTCTGCCGGGGCAGGATCAATGAACGCGTTAATGAATTGATACAGTCCCTCCTGCTGGGACCAAGTGAATGAACAATTAATGAATGCATACAGCCCATTCATGAAATTGGCCAGCCCTAGGAAACTTACATGAAATTGACCAGGCCCAGGAAATGAGGGGTCCCCTGAATGGGGGAACCCTGTATCACCCTTAGGACTATGAAATGCTTACAGGGGAGTAGTGCAGCCAGCGGAGGGCTCTCTAGGTCCAAGGGTGGTTCTGGGCTGGCACTGGCAGCAGCACGGGCTGTGCCTTGGTCTCCCTCAAGTAACTAGGGACCTCCTAGTTACTTCCTCCATGCTCGCCCCTCTGCTGCATTTGGTTCTCCAGCTTGTCCATGGGCGGCGATGCAGACGGGGGGGGGGTGGGGTGGGGGGGGTGGGGCGGTCCTCCCCGGTGGCTGGCGCTCATCAAGCTGGGGTGCACCACCCTGTATTGCAATGGTTAAGACTAAAGTTCTAACTATTCTAACGAATATAATGACCTCAGAAGTAGCTTAGCGTTCATGCATTTCACTGCTTTCAACTGATAGATGATGTATATACAGTTAATTCCTGTGTGTCAACTTCTGCCGTCTGCCTTCCAATGACCACAGATAGAGATTGGATGTTTCCTTACCAAGAACGGAAGACAACTATAGATGACGGCTATCCCAGGGAGCCTGGCAATAAATAATTAAAATTGGGAAACAGGAGAACTTAGGAAATTCATGCAAAAAAGCATAGAACGAACAATCTAGAATCCACTGCCAGAACTGAGCCGGCAGAGTAACTAACTGCCTTAGAATCGGTCATCTAACAGTATTGCCGGTGTGCTGCTGGGCTTTATTCTGAGCAGGGAAAAGCAGAGTATAATCTTAGACTAGCTCTGCCTTTTCATTTTTATTTTTTATATCATTCCTTAGAGATGCAAAGTTGCAGGAGAAACAGATCAGCCAGGCTCTAGGTCCCAGGCTGGTGGTCTGGCTGCCTGGAGTGTCTGCCTCTCATTCCTCTTTCTGCAGAGGGAGCCAAGGCTTTGCTTTCTTCCTGGTTTAATTGATCAGTTTTGGGGGAGGGAAAAGTGCTGAACCTTTACCATATCCAATTGTGACAAAACAGCAATCTAGGGGATAATTCAATGTTCTGATTCTGAGGCTGGCTGTGGTAGCTTGACGGCCTGCGTCCAGACTTGGAAAGTGCCTCTTACGCAGAACCAGGGGAACTGTTTATGTGCCAGTGTTTATTCCTGTGTATCCCGGCACTCCCACTGTTGCCGAAGCTGCTGCTTCAGGTTTTCTGGAGGATCAGAGGGAGGATGTGTCTTTCTGTACTGCCAGCCACAGTCCAGGGACCATGTTCATTGGGAAGAAACACTTGTCCTCTGTTCTTGGGCTTATTCCAGAGTCTTACCGCCCTGGAGCTTTGAAATCTTAGTTATGATGTTGAAAGGCACTCCAGCGAGATGTGTGCTTCTGACCACTCTTGTATTATCTGGTAGTCTGAAGGACTTCTTGGCTAGTAAGAATTATATATGTAAAAGCTTCAAGTTGACTTGATCTTACTGAAAGAAATGACCTCCATTCTCTTGTATGTGACTAACCCCAACTCAAGTCTGTTAAACACCTTACTCCTAATACCCCAAGTTTCAGTGACAACTTCCAGTGTCTGTCTTAAATTTTATAATTGCATGCATATCTATGTAAAGTTTCTATAACTTTTATGGACGACATGTATAAAAATAAGTACATGCAACGTTCAGGTTCTGAGTACACAATTGATAAAACTCAGTTCTTATTCTCAAATAGTATACAATCTTGTCAGGCAGATATATGTGTAACATATTCCACCACAGTCTTGTGAGACATGGTACATGTGCTTGTCCTCTGCCCTAGTTGTCCTTGGGCAGGGTGGGTGGGCACTCAACTCTTCAGTGGGCAAGAGGAGAAAGTGGTGTCACGAATTCTTTTTAGAAAAGCTGACAATTAATTTGAAATCAAGAGGAAAGGAAATGTTTTTCATGGGAAAAGCATGAAAATGGTTTTGGGATGTGGAAATAATACTTAAAAACAATAGAAACACAAGGAGACTGTAGTTTGGTTGTGATGGGTGTCTGTTTAGATTTTGATCGTTGGTGATGTAGAGTTTTGGTTGTGAAACTGAAATAATTTTGTGTTTTAGGCAGATCACTTTGGTGGCAATGACTGTGGAAGATGACTGAGTGACAGTGGTCGGTTGCACGTGCACAGGGATGTGTGAGCGTGTCTGTGTCTCCCTGCAGAGAGCAGGGAAGAGAAGGGAAACAAGCAGAGTCCCCTCTGCTTCCTAGCTTTAAACTACAGGGCAGCGCAGTGTGTGTGTGTGTAGCCTTGTAGAAAAGCTGTACCTAGAAGGCAGCTGAGTGAGGCTGGTGCAATGTAAAAAAGGAATAAATCTATAAGTGGGCAGCATTGATGAGTATTCTACTAATTTTGAGTTAAATAAAGGGCTTGTGTGTTTAGATAAACTCACAGGACATGTACATTTCTTGAGTTAGGTCTTTGTTTGCAAACTTGAAGCATCCAGCATTGATGATACGTGAAGGCATATGCCACTGAGTAGACCATTTGTTGGTTTACACACACACATACAGTGTGGATGTCAGAGCCATCTGTCGTATGCTTGGCTAGATGGTGTGAGAAAATTAGTAGAGCTTGGAGGTGGCTGAAGAATGAGATGCTGGAATAATACAGAGGAATGTTCCCAAGATTGGGAAGGACTTAGAAATACTTGATTCTTTTGACCAATGACCATTGTTTGTTCATAAACCTTACTCAATGTTGACAATCTGATCAAAAACTCAATGTAAGAAAAATGGGTAAACACTACTTCTGGCTTCCTTTCCTTTTCCTTTTTTGCTATCTTCCAGGCTCCAAGCTACATTCTGGGAGTATCAGAAGACTAAGGCACAGGTGTCCAACCTCATGGAGCTTAATTTCTCTAAGAAGCAGTAGACAGGACAAGAATGAATTATAACCCAATTTAATTAATAGTAGGCTAATAGCACGAACCAAGATTTCAGAGAACTGAGGGGAAGAAAAACCCAGTTAAATATTGCTGCCTACCAGGATTGTGGGAGTCCTCACAGAGGAGGTGACACCTGACCTGGGTGTTGAAGCACGAACAAGATTTTGCCATGTTAGGAGATATGTCAAAAGGGAATTTCAGACTTCAGACAGACCAGTTTCCTTGAACACATCACACCGAGTCTCTGCTCAGTAACTTAAGAACATGAGGACATCTGTAATGATGAAGCAGGAGATTAATTCTACCATTGCGTAAAATCTAGGACCTACCTCTGGATATCATGCTGATATGGTGACAGAAATGAGAAATAGTATTTGTTGATGGCTAATTTTTACTGAGTGCTTAATATAACTGATCTTAAACAGTTCATGAAATAGGTTTAGTAAATCTGTATTTATACAGATAAGAGATGGTAGAGGGTCACTCAGTAGTAAACAGCCAATATTTAGGCTGGGATCTTTCTGAAGTGCAATTTTCACTGCCTCTGTCTTGAGTATACATTATACATATACAAACGTATATATTATAAATGTTCATACAAATACACATTAATATGCACACAGCTCACGTGTGTTCTTCACTGTGGTATGCATCTATGTTAGAAGGTTTTTGTTTACCCAGTATAAGTGATTTAAAAGTCCAATACACTCTTTCTCTTGATGGTTTTAGAAAAAAAATCAAATATACAATGCCTTTCAAGATAAATGTATTATTAGGGAGTGACTTTGGAAATTTATGTACTTTGGACACTATCAGGCCTAATCCCAGCTTAAGTTGTGGTCTTTTACTTGAGTACAAAATATTAGCGGGGCAGCCTGTACCTGGGACAAGACTCTGCCCATCCCCCGCCTCTTCACTGAGAGCATTTCAACACACAGGTCACTTACTATTTACTAACACAAGTGTTAAAATCTTTCATGTCAACAGGTTGGGGATCTGGCTGTTGAGTCACTGGGGGCATTTTGTTGACTTCGTAGGGTTTTTACAAAGGAGATCAAAGGGCTGCATTATGTTTCAATACATAACTTTATAGGACAGATGGAATCCACCTTGAAAGACCCATGACACTTAAAGCCAGATTATCAAAAGTTTCAGACACTAAAACCTATTAGCTTGCTGGAAACTCATCCTCACACTGTCAGCCCTTTGTAGCTTCGTTTATAGGCAGTGGCCAATCCAATTTGAAATTTAACTACTGCCAAAGTTCAGTCGTGGGTTACAAGGGTGGCCACTGAAATATGTGGGTTGTTACAGTGATGCTCCAGTTTGGTATGTGGACTTGTTCTCTTCAGTGGTGATATCACACAAATGACTAAATCACTTTATTTGAATCCAAAAATCAGCCACTCACCATTTTTGGGAAGAATTCCAGGGCTTAGAATGGTATTTGGCTAGGTGGTAGCTTCAAAAAAAATCTGTTCTCTGATGAGAAAAAATGCACTGAAAGAAAGTTGGTTGTTCTTTCATCTTGCAAAAACTCCAGAGGGACTCTGTTTCTGCCCACATCTAACACTTGAAATACCTATAACCTTTGAGCTTTACCCCTCAAGTCTGTAAACAAATAGCAGTGTTACAAAGGGAAGGATGTCAGTGAGTATCCCTACTTTATATCAGTGGAAAAAAAAAATCTGTACATACAAATCATTAGCTATTAAAGTTTGACAGATGTTATTTTGTAGACATCATTTCTCAATACATATATGCAGTAATTGAAAATATTTTATTAGACGCTTAAGATATCTTGTGTGACATAGTTTAATTCAACATTTGAAAATACTTTTAAATGTAACTAAGTCCCAATTGATTTAACGTAAAGTCCCAGCACATCACTTTTTTATGCATATTGCTCTTTTAAATGATGCTCAAACTGAAAAATATTGGTTTTTCTATGTGATACTTTAAGTTGCATTATTTTAAGATTTTTTTTGTTTTCTCATGCTTTAAGTAGTTGGGTTGATTAAATACTTTCCCAAACAGTCATTTAATAATGATTCATTTATCAACTCAGGGCTTACAAAGTTAAAATAATTGTATATTTAAAGGATAGTCAAAATATATAGGCACTAAATTGATGAATTATGCACAGTTTTAAGCCCTATACATTACACATGTTTTTCCAAATTATTTTTTCAGAAATACATACATACTGGACTTGATGAAGTTTCTCATAATAAAGTTTCAACATTGAACTTCTGTTCATACTATGAAATAGCATAAGCTTCGTTGGCTTTGAACAATTTTTATTTTACATGGTTAAAAATTTTTCTGTTGTTGTTTTTAGAGACCTTTATTCCCCCCCACTTTGGTTAGAAGCCATTGTGAATCCTTTTTTTTTTTTTTTGCCTATTAGTGTAAAATGCCCTTCTCAGCTTTTTGCTAGATGTATTCTATAATTAAGCATTTAAACCTTGTACTACAGAACAGTTTGGCTTGCCTCAGCACCACTCTTGGAAGAATGCTCTTTTCCTTTTCTACCTGTGGGGACACATCAGTAGAGGAGGTTCAAGGCATCCACCATCCAACAGGTGTGTAACAGACGTTCCTGTCTTTGTCGGGAGCTCTGAAGGGGCAGGTGTTGACCATCATTCTGTTTGATAGTTAGGTTTTCCCCCCTTCAGATGTAGTATAAGTGTCCCCACCTGACACAAAGCCTATCATAACTTTGTTGTCTAGGCTGAGAAGCATAAAACAGATTTTTTTTTAATACTGGTTTTAAAGCTGAAAAGATTGGTGTGGCTTTACCTGTCAAGCTCATAGGTAAGAGTCTTGTCTTGTCTCAACTTGACTGTAAAAACAGATACAATTTATTCCTTAATTAAAAAAAATTTTTTTGACCAATGTACATTACTTAAACATTAATTTTTAATTCAACTTGTTAATATGTTGTTTAGGATATTGCATCCTCATTTATAAGTGAAATATGTTTGTGATTTCCCCTTTATAATTTCTGCAATTTTAATATCAGGTATATGCAGATTAAGTAGAATGATATTGAAGTATTTCTCCTTTTTCTATTGTCTATAAGATTTGGCATGATCTGTTTTTTTAAATTCTCTTTTACTTTTATTTATAAAAGTTGTCTATTTTTTTGACACTTTGGAAAAAAAAAGTTAACTGATTCCATATTGAACCTCAGAGTCAAAGCAGTCTGACAAACATACTCTTATTTGACAATGTGAATTTTACTTTCTTTGCATTATTATTACTTAACATTTCTGATTTCTTTTCTGAATGTATTTATCTTCATTCTTTACGAGGTTTTGTTTCTAGTCCTTATCTTAAACATTGTTATTGTTATTAAATTTAAAAAAATCAGTGGTTCTAAACAGGACATCGATTCTACATTTAGTCAAGAGTTTCTTGGGCAGAGTGGATGCCTTGCTCTGGCTGGAAAATATATCATATTTAAGATACTTGTGTTTGCTCAGATCCTTTGAATTTAAATGATAATTATACTTTGTTTTTTAACATACTACCTGTTGCCTTAAATGAAGGTATACGTAGCACCAGGTCAGAGGCACTGACTAGAACCCTCCCTTTAAAACACAGAAGTTACCTTTGGTATCTTTTGGCCACCCTGGCTTGAATCCAGCTGTCACTTCTGTTCAATTCATTCTGACCATGTTACCCAGCTGTCGATTTAAAAATCTATTGCTGATAAGGGCTCATGATGGGCTTTCTGGTTCTTCCTGAAATAGCCAAAATACAATTTCAAATCCTTTACACCCCTAAGTGGTGTTGTCATTCTATAAGTCAGGTAAAAAGTGTATCATGCTTTGAATTACTTTCGTGTCTGAACGTGACTCAGAATGAAAAAGGCATCTTTGCGTTCACAGAAAAATGGCAGGAAAGTTTCCAAAGCTCCATAGTGTCAACATGTGACAGATGCTTCTAAATACTTTGGATGCATGTTAACTGGCTAGAAGAAAAAAACACTTCTGTATTACTCATGGGGCTAAACAAATACTAATAACTTGGCAGATTAGAAAGCGTTCATTTCTCTAATTTCATTTCTCTCAAGTGAAAGAAATTGGTAGTAAGGTGAGGCCATCCCATTAAAAACCTTAACCTCAGTCAGGTTGACATGTAACTTCTATAGTCATGTGACTTTGTAAAGCACTTCTTTCTAACTTTAAAAATGATCTTTTGTTGACTCAGTATTATAGCCAGTTAGCCAGGTTTCAGTTTATTATAGAATTCATATTCAATTCATGTTAGTTTACTATCATTGGAATAATACATTGCTAAGTGTCTAGTACTCTCTAATTATTAATCCAATGTGAGTGTTTATAAACACATATACATATATCATCCCACTCAAATAGGTAATATCTCTATATGATTAAAAAGCTGTTTTTCAGACTTGGGTAAACCTTAAAATTATGTACTTCTAAATTTTTGGAAGTTGAATTTATCTATTTTGGGGGGAACAAAGTCACACTCTGTTATCCTGGGTAGAGTGCTATGGCATCATGACTCACAGCAACCTCAAACTCTTGGGCTCAAGTGATCCTGTTGCCTTGAGGTGGGAGGATCCTCAGGTGCCTTCCACAAGACCTGGTTTTTCAGTTGTTAGTAGAGATGGGGGTCTGTCTATTGCTCAAGCTGGCAAATTTTGAGTTTGACATTGCCTCTCTTAGATTATTCAATATTTTGATTAGAAATATTTTCTCACTTATTCCAAGATACCTAAATAAAGACAACATATTAATCTAAAATATATTTTTAATAACTATGTGAAGTTATTTATAACGTAAATGTCTTCAGGAGCCATGTAAACAGTGTTAAAATGTCAGCCAGATATACCGCACTGGTGAGATTCACTGAGCACATTTAACTACGTAGCCATATGTAACTCCTTTGTTTTATGTTTTGGCCAGTAACATTCCTTCCAGAGGGTGTTCTCATAAAGTAAATTTCACCTTAGTCACTAGACTTGGATTGCAGTGTTTTCCAAAAATGGGTTCTTAAAAAAACAAAGCAAACAATCAAAACCCCCCAACTATTTGGGGAGGGTTGCTATTGTAGATATTGTCCACTTTTCATTTAATAACTTGTTTATGAAAAATCTCCCTGGAGAAATTTGTCAGATCTCTATGTGAGGAAAATCAGTGCTTCCCTGTGTAAGCAGGGCACTGGGTCTCATGCTCCGTTTGGGCTGTGTCTGACACAGCTTCCTCCACTTTGCCCTCTTTTGGTTCCTGGAAAGTCAGAGTCAAATTTACAACTGAAAATTAGTAACTTTTGAGGACCTAAAGGACTGTGTTGCTTAGGACTGCTTAAACTCTTCCTCCATCTTTTATTCCTGAAGGGGGTCTGTCTCTGATTATAAATATTTTGTATTTACATATTTCTATGTCAAAATATTTTGCAGGGTACTTGGAAAATGACATGTCGACAAATGCAAACACACATACTTAGCATATAACCTTTTCTAAGTTTTTATATGTCTCCCTCAATTATCTGTTAATTTAATTTTATTTTTTTTGGAGACAGAGCCTCAAGCTATCCCCCTGGGTAGAGTGCCATGGCATCACAGCTCATAGCAACCTCCAACTCCTGGGCTCAATCGAGTCTCCTGTCTCAGCCTCCCTAGTAGTTGGGACTATAGGCACCCGCCACAATGCCTGGCCATTTTTTGGTTGCAGCCATCATTGTTGTTTGGCCGGCCCAGGCTGGGGATTCGAACCCGCCACCTTAGGTGTATGTGGCTGGCGCCTTAGCTGCTTGAGCCACAGGCGCCGAGCCTTATCTGTTAATTTTAATGTTAATAACCACAATAAACAGTCTATCTCTTATTCCTCTAGTATGTACATTGTACAAAGGGTGAATGGTTGACCAGACAGTTCTTATTTAGGCCAGGAAATGATTTGGGGGTCAGCTTCTTTGGAATGGGTATCATCTTTGTATTCACGTTCTTTAGAGTTCATCTCTGCTTTGCAATTTGGGGTTACAGCGTACCTAAGGAAGGTATAATACTGCTTTAACCTACTTAATACATTGTGGGACAGTATTTCTCACATAGATAAATACTGAACACATTTAGTGATGGGAGTTACTGAATTATTTTCATCTTATGTGGGAGACTTGCTCTTGTTTTCACTAGGTATGAAAATAAACTGTTGAGAATCTAGAACGTTCTAGGTGTTCCATCATGCGTCTTAACCAGTCTTCCAACATTCTTGCAGTATAGGTCACTGTCCTCATTCTAACTGATTAGAAAACTAAGACTCTGACTAGCCCAGCGTCACAAAACGAGTGATTCCTTGAGCTGGAGGTCAAATTACCTCTCTATGGACCCCCTTTTGGATGATACCACTTTTCAGGAAGAATAATTTGGGGGATTTATTGGAATTAATTTTATGCTCATCTCCCATGAAAGCACTGAAGCAACATAATCTTTTAATGAAACAAAAAACTTGGCAGGTTTGTAGGAGGCAATGTACATTTAGGTCTAGCAATAGTGTGATTAAACACACACACATACATTTGTCTCAATAGAACTGATAAAAATTAGAAGAATCAGATTAATTTTCTCTTCCTTATAAAAACATTTAATTCAACTGAGTGCCCCAATATGAAACTTAAATTCCTTAAAAATATAAAAGTCAGGGGAATTGTCTTTACCTTAGTCATGGCCCTGAGATCCTCCTAGACTTATGATTTATTAATAGTGCTCAGTATTTAATACCGACTCTTTCTTTAGATCTATAAGACTGCAGCTCTTTACATTCTTACAACAGATGATTCTGTTGAAATAACTATTATTGATTTATTGCTAAACACCCGCTCTCATCAAATAATGCTGCTATCATTTTAGGATAATTAGATTGTTTTGCAATAGATTACTCAGTGACTAATGGCTGACCTAACATCACAGTTAGCTTTGCATTTAAATTCCTAAAACATGGAAACTTTGCTGGCTACTAGATTTTTCCATTGTGTTTAATACTATGGTAAATAAGTTTCAACTAAATAAAGGATTACTACATGAAAAGAGGATTTCAATTGACATTTATTTTCTTACATTGTGTAAGTTTACCAAAAAACATATTGTATATAATTATTGTGTTATCAACATTTTAAACTAAAAATGAACTGGTGGATCTATAAGCCACTTTCTTTTTTGGGTTTTTTTTTTTTTTTTTGAGACAGTCTCACTATGCTGCTATATGTCACCCTGGGTAGTAGAGTGCTGTTGCATAACTGCTCACAGCAACTTCAAACTCTTGGGCTTATGCGATTCTCTTGCCTGAGCCTCCCAAGTAGCTGGGACTACAGGTGTCTGCCACAATGCCTGGCTATTTTTTTTCGGTTGCCGTTGTCATTGTTGTTTAGCAGGCCCGGGCTGGATTCAAACCCTCTACCTTAGGTGTATGTGGCTGGTGCCCTAGCCACTGAGCTACAGGCACTGAGCCAAGCCACTTTCTTATGGATTAACTTGCAGATGAGATAATTCCTAAGAAAGTTTTTTGGATTTTTTTTTTTTTGTATATGAATTGGAATGGATTTACAAAAACCAGCATGGATACAGTATAAACATGTACTAAGGGTTCGGCTGATACAAAGATTCATATTTTGCCTCATAGGGGAATTAAAAACCTCAACTCAGTTGATAAGATTATCTGTGCTGTGTGGCATGAAAAGATCTTTGTGACTTTTGATTGCGCTAGAAATCTTTATAAATTTAGTTAAGAAAGAAAGTTCAAGAATAACTTAGAAGGCCAGGTCATGGAAGAAGCCCAAGTGCCCATCGATCCATGAATGGATCAACAAACTGTGGTATATGTACACCATGGAATACCACGCAGTCATTAAGAAGGATGGAGACTTTACGTCCTTCATGTTCACATGGATGGAACTGGAGAATGTTCTTCTGAGCAAAGTATCACAAGAATGGAGGAAAAAGTATCCAATGTATACACCCCTATTATGAAACTAATTTATACCTTTTATATGAAAGCTATAACCAAATAGCCTAAGGATGTGGGGAGGGAGGAGGAAA
>CAUYQV010151055.1:0-11267 GCA_963574575.1 Galagoides demidoff | reverse complement strand
GGCGCCCGCCACAACGCCCGGCCATTTTTTGGTTGCAGCCATCATTGTTGTTTGGCGGGTCCAGGCTGGGGATTCGAACCCACCACCTTAGGTGTACGTGGCTGGCGCCTTAGCCGATTGAGCCACAGGCGCCGAGCCTGTGTGTAAGTTTTTAGGCAAAGAGTCTTTTTTCAGTCCCTCCAGGCTGATGGGTGGTAGGGGTCTTCCTGGTCTTCCACATTGCCTACTTACAATGGATTCATCTTTTCATTCAGGAGCTGGGGGATGGGGCGTTGTTGTCTTTCTAGGAGCTTACCCAATCCCACGAAGATAATCATTCTGCTCCATGTTTGGAGGCTCAATCTTCTCAAAACCCTTTCAGACATACCACATAACATTCCTCTGTCCATTTAGTTCATAAGCCTTTGTCATGGGTCCCAGACTAGCTTTCACATAACTCCAATGCTAGAGGAAGGCAGCTGAGACCACCTGGGGCCACCTGACTATTTATCTGACATAGCAGGGTTCAAACTCTGCTCTCAGGGAGTTCCTGAAGCACAGGGGAAAGATGGAAGCCCTGAGCTGAGGATAGAAAGAAATGTGGAGAGGGTACTGATTTCTGTTATCCCAGTGATTAGCCTAATCCTGATGACTTCTGTTGTCAGTATGGTCTCTCATTAAAGGTGAGCCCAGTTGAAGAAGATACTAAATGCCAGCAGAGTGTAACTTTGGGTTCTCTGGCTCTGATATTCCAACAGAGGGATTCATACTGCCCATTCCATGTGTATTTGGGGGGAGGGGGACTTTAACAGGCTAACTTGAATGCTTTCTTATATTTCACAATGAAAGCTATATAATGCCTGTATTTCCCTTTTTGCCTTAGCTTCTTAGAAGCTCAGAGATAAATTTAGGGGTCAAAGAAGTAACTAATTAAAATAATCAGTAAATATCTATCTTTCTCTCTTTTCCTTTTACTACTAATTGGTTTCTGATCTTTAATATAAATACACACATATAATTATCCTATTTTATATGTGGCTTAATAATTTAAGCTGTTTCAAATTCTTGCAAGTAAGCAAAGTATAAACTATATATAATAATATAACATGTACTGACCACTATTATGCACTAGACACTATTATAAGTACTATAAATTCATCTGATCTCCCAACAACTCTATGCGGTAAGAGCTACTGTTAGCCTCATTTTTACAGATAAAGAAATTAGAGCACAGAGAGCTTCAGCGACCTGCTTAAGATAGCACAGCTGTGTGGATGGAATAGAATTTGCTGTGTGTATCTACAACATGTACTCTAACTACTTCACTAGAATAAATAAGTTATAAGTCAGTTCAAAAACTTAATTATGGGCCATCAGGGTAATCATCAGAACAAGACTGATATGATAAGCAGCTTGGACTCCCCATTCTTAGTATAAAGATAGACTCCTTCCCATTTCCTGTCAACCTTCTTCTTAGTAGAAGACATGGAATAAGAAGAATTTAGAATCCTTTCCCATGCTTCCCTCCACCACTCCCACTCCACTACCCCAACCCCTTTCTAGAGACTTTTCTGACATGTCCATCATCCTGCCTGTGCCTTAGTTTTCCCTTCAATAATATGGAAAAATAATGTTTTCTCTCTTTCTGTATCACTTGCCTGGAGATAATTCATTCAATCAAATTCAGTAAAGGTTCAGTGAGTAGCTACTGTGTGCTGGGGGTCAAAGTATGTGCTGGGCACTGAAATATAAATGTATAATCCAGTGTCTACATTCAAGAAATGACAATTTCACAAGTTTACACTGTGAACCATAACACCAGGATATGAGTTTATAGAGTGACAAAAAATGTTTTTGAGTGCACTGAGGAGGAAGTGATTAATTCCGATGGGGAGCTGGGGGTAGTGGTAAAAAATAATGGCTTTGCATGGGAGGCAACATAGAAGCTAGGTCTAAAAGGAAAAGTAGGCTTTTTGATGGGCAAGGAAGTGAACAAAGAGAATTCCAGGCAGAGCAAGTAACAAGAGTAAAAGCATCGATGGTATCAAAGTACAAAGTATGTGTTTGAGAAACACTGAGAATGGGGTTAACTGAGCTTAGAGGTTGAGCCAGATTGTAAAGGCCTTGAAGGCCAAACTAAAGAATTAAAACTTTCACTTGGCTCGGCGCCTGTGGCTCAAGTGGCTAAGGCACCAGCCACATCACCTAAGGTGGTGGGTTCGAATCCAGCCCAGGCCTGCCAAACAATGACAGCTGCAACCAAAAAATAGCCGGGCGTTGTGGCGGGCGCCTGTGGTCCCAACTACTTGGGAGGTGGAGGCAGGAGAATTGCTTGAGCCCAGGAGTTAGAGGTTGCTGTGAGCTGTGATGCCATAGCACTCTACCCAGGGCGACAACTTGAGGCTCTGTCTCAAAAAAAAAAAAAAAAAACTTTCACTTGTAGGGAGGCTTCAAAGATTTTTAAGCAGGAAAGACAGAAAGTAAATCTGTGGTTTAGGAGGAGCTCGGACAACAGCGTATGAACTGAGGAAAGGGCATGAAGGATGCATCTCAGGCAATGAGATCACTTAGAGAACTGTTGCAACTGTCCAGAAAAGATCTGATGGCTGGTGGCCTTAGTGATGCCAGATAGATATTTCAAGATGATTGACAGGACCAGGCCCCCAATTGGACATGGGATCCACTCAGGAAGCAGGCCTCCAGGATATCTGTTGCCTAATCAGGAGATTCCTCTTTTGCTGACTGATGATATGTAGATTCGAATAGGGCTCTTAGAAGTTGTACATATAGACTATAGATGGCAAATTAGGGAAAAGGTAGGGTGGATCTCCTGGCCCAAAGCTTTCTTGTTATATATAAGTAAACTGAGGCTCAAGAAAGTGACTCCCAGTCCAGTCATCTCTTCCTTTCTTCAGGGTCTTTCCTTTGAACTACATGGATTAAATGCTTGACCTCCCCTGGACCTGAGCTCAAGAATACCCTGGGCCCAGAGCCAGAAGACCGGAGGAGGGGTGCTCTAGTACCTCTTCAGACTCTTTCTCATGTCCCCCATTCTGAATCTGTCTTCTTCCACAAGACAGCCCCTGCTCCCCGGGAGGTCTATCCCAGCTGTGATGCCAGCTTCCTGCTTGCCCCAGACACTCAGCCCCAGGAGGCCCAGCCCCATTATGGCCCTGCCAAAACAACATTTGGGGCCTCTTCTCTTGTTTTCTGTCTGGAGATGAAGGAGCTGTAGCCTAGACCCCTGGGAGTGAGGATGAGGAGGATTTACAACATGTCTGTCCTGTAAATTTGGGAGAAGCAATAAATTCAGCTTCAGATCTGCTCCCATCCCCAAGTCCATGTGTTCCCCTATTGATTTTCTGGCACTTTCAGTCACACCTTCTGACACCATTGGAGAAAGCCCAGAGACTAAAGGTGTGGGAGATCACATTCTTGGGGGGGCGGGGGCAGGACAACAGGCTTTTAGCAGATAGTTTCCCTCCTTTTGCTCCTATGATACACCTAGGGCATCTGCACACGTCACTAAGGACCTTTCCAGCCAAGTACTGGTCTGACCATCTGTCCACATCTCTCTCCCCTCCCCCAACTCCCACTTCCTCTCCTATCCATTCTCTCTCCTGTACCCTCAGCCATCCCTCTTTCCTTCACCCCCTATCAAAGGACCACGCTGGCAAAGGAGGGGAACTGCCTGGGACGCTAGTGGGTTAGGAGGGCAGAGCAGCGAAGAAGCAACCCATAGGGGAGTAGATGCCTTTGAGAGAGTATTTTTTCCTTGGTGAGGCCTGGCATATAATAGGCAGTCTTAGGGACAAGCTTGATGACACTAACACTTTCCAGCCCTTCCCACCCAGTGGTAGGCGAGGGGGCCTGTGTAAACCAGCATGGTGCACAGTGATGTGGAAGGATGAAGCTGATCATTGGTCCCTGGAGCCCCTCTGCACTCTCCAAGACAGCTGCTGGCTCCCAAGAGCAAAAAGAAGCAGCATCTTGGAGATTTTCTTTCTCTG
Organism: Galagoides demidoff; assembly: GCA_963574575.1. Taxonomy (NCBI): domain Eukaryota; kingdom Metazoa; phylum Chordata; class Mammalia; order Primates; family Galagidae; genus Galagoides; species Galagoides demidoff. Next base: position 7,278 of record CAUYQV010151055.1, on the reverse strand, counting down.
TCCTGTCCAACTCTCTGGGTCCCACGTTTCAGTTACCAAACCTCTTTCCAGAAACCTTGGGCTGGCTATTGTCTCCAAGGCCAAGTCAGGACTAAATCCTCACTCTGTCTTTGTATGCTGGTCACTATTCAAAGGGCAAATGTTTTCAGGCCCATACAGTGTGGAGGTGCTCTCTGCTAGTCGACACCCACCTCCCTCCCCTCTTTTCATTGAGTCCCACTTTGGGCCCAAGAAAGTCTCCTATATTCTCACCCCCTCTAAGCATTTTCTCCACATCCTAACAAGACTTGAAACCTGTCTGTGCCCCAAGGGCCCTCTCAAGGGAAGTCTGAAGTCTGTTTTTCTGTCATATCCCACACCCCTCAGGACCAGGTGGCAGGGACCCAGTCTCCCTTGCTTGGTGTTAGCTCTTTCCCACCATCGTTCCTCACCCCTTCTCTGAAGTTCATTCTACCCTGCTGGTACCATCATTGTGGGTCCTCCTGGCCACTCCTTCTCACTGAAGATCTTGCCACTGCAAGACTCCTGCCTTTTTTCTACCCCAAATTTCTGCATGACCTGAGGAAACATAACATCTACCCGAGAAGCTAAGCTCATTCTGCCTCTGGGCCCTTAGTGCCCTGGCTCCACATCTCCACGTGACCATCTTCAATGCCAGCACTCAGCCTCCAGCCTCCACCCCAGGTGGGTGCTCTGAGTGCTGACACCAACTCCTAAACCCACCACCATCTCCCCAAAGTCTGGCTCCCAGGGATACCCAATAAATATTCCTTGAGTAAGGAAATAAATGAACGAAGTTCAGGTTGCAAGGTGGGAGTCCAGCATAAGCAGAGGGCACTAGACTGGATGGGAGATCTAGGTTCCAGTTCTAGTCCTGCTACAAAGAAACTGTGTGACTTTGAGCCTCTTTTCACATCTTATGCCTTCCTTTTCTTTATCTGAAAAATTAAAATTTTTATGTAGATGATTTCTGAAAATCCCACTTCTATTTTTTCTATTTTTGAGACAGACTTTCACTTTGTCACCCTTGGTAGAGCTTTATAGCATCATAGCTCACAGCAACCTCAAACTCTTGGGCTCAAGCAATTCCCTTGCCTCAGCCTTCCAAGTAGCTGGGACTACAGACACCAGCCACAATCACTGGCTGTTTTTAGTGATGGTGTCTCGCTCTTGCTCAGGCTGGTCTCGAACCTGTGAGCTCAGGGCAATCCACCTGCCTCAGCCTCCCAGAGTGCTAGGATTACAGACATGAGCCACTGTGCCCAGCCTGAAAATCCTGCTTCTGAAAACTGACAATTTATAACAGCTACAAGCTATTTAGGTACTATGCTATGTGCTTTCTATATATTACCTCTAACCTACCCAATAACTTATTATCTACATTTGAAAGATGAGAAAATTGAGGATAAGAGATATTAAAGATTTTCCCTGTCATAAAGAAACTGCATGGGACTGAGTGCAGTGGCTGACAGCTGTAATCCAAGCAATTTGGGAGCCTAAGGTGGGAAGATAATTTGAGGCCAGGAGTTTGAGACCAGCCTGAGTAACACAGTAGGACCCCATCTCTATTAAAATAAATAAATAAATAAATAAATAAATAAATAAATAAATAAATAAAAGTAAAGAAAGAAATTAAGCAGAAGATTTAACATTAGGATCCAGGTTGGGTGGCTCAGCACCTGTAGCTCAGTGGTTAGGGTGCTGGTCACATACACTGAGGCTGGTGGGTTTGAACCTAGCCTGGGCCTGCTAAACAATGACAACTGCAACAAAAAAATAGCCAGATGTTGTGGTGGGTGCCTGTAGTTCCAGCTACTTGGGAGGCTGAGGCAATAGAATCCCTTAAGCCCAAGAGTTTGAGGTTGCTGTGAACTGTGATGCAACAGCACTCTACTGAGAGTGACATAATGAGGCTCTGTCTCAAAAAAAGGAATCAAGGTTGGGGCTAGGTGCAGTGGCTCATGCCTGTAATCCTAGCACTCTGTGAGGCCAAGGCCGGTAGATGCTTGCTAAGCAAGATCAAGGCCCTATCTCTACTAAAAATAGAAAAAAAATTGTGGGTGTGGTGGTGCAGACCTGTAGAACCAGCTACTTGGGAGGCTGAGGCAAGAGGATTGCTTAGGCCCAAAAGTTTGAGGTTGTTGTGAGCTATACAGCCATGGCACTCTACCCAGGGAGAGAGTGAGACTCTGTCTCAAAAAGGGGGGGAAAAAAGGAATCCAGGTTGGTCATTTTAAAAATAAGTATGCTGGGTGGCACCTGTGGCTCAAGGAGTAGGGTGCCAGCCCCATATACTAGAGGTGGTGGGTTCACAACCCAGCCCCGGCTAAAAACTGCAAAAAAAAAAAAGAAGTATGTCTGGGCCATGTGTGGTGGTTCATGCCTGTAATCCTAGCACTCTGGAGGCCAAGGTGGGTGGACTGCTTAAGCTCAGGCGTTGGAGCAAGAGCAAGACCCCATCTCTACTAAAAATAGAAAACCTAGCCAGCATTGTGGTGGGTGCCTATAGTCCCAGCTACTCAGGAGGCTAAGGCAAGAGGATCGCATAAGCTCAAAAGTTTGAAGTTGCTATAAGCTATGATGAGACTACGGAGCTCTATGCAGGGTGATGAACTAAGACTCTGTCTCAAAACAAACAAACAAATGAAACAAAAAATGCAGTATGTCTAAATGAGTCTCAAGTCTTGAAATCAAAGAACTGTCACATTTAGTGGGACTATCATTTCCTCTTCTAAAATAGGCCTCTGGTTATTGAAGGTATCTCTGAGGTAGCAGGAAGCTGCCTTCAGAAATCTGGCTGGAGGTAAAGGCCTTGCTTGTCTCACCTTTGACATAGTCCTGCTCCCTGCCATTCAATTCAGACATCAGTTATGAGTCAGGTGCTGCAGCAGGGAGGGTGGATGGGAGAATCATTGTAGAGTAAGAAAGGGTGGAGTAGCTCATGGTGTCCGGGTAGATACATCACTAACTGTGGGCTTGGTGCTCTGGGAGTACCTCAAAGACAGGGTGTGCTGAGTGGCCATTCATCAGAATGGCTTAGGTTCTAACAGGCAAGCTGAGAATCAAATTAAAGATATAATATCCTTCACAGTAGCATCAAAGAAAATAAAATACCTCGGATGTATTTAACAAAGGATGTGAAGGATTTCCACAAAGAAAACTGAGACACTGGGAAAAGAAATAGCAAAAATGTTAACATATGGAAGAAGACACCATGCTCATGACTGAGAAGAGTCAACATTATTAAAATGTCTATACTACCCAAAGGAATCTGCAAATTTAATAACCCCCGTAAAAATATTGTTATACTTTGAAGATCTTGAAAAATTAGTTCTATGTTTCATATGGAACAAGGAAAAAACTTGAATAGCCAACACAATTCTATGAAATAAGAAAAAATCTAGAGGTATCACATTACCCGATTTGAAGTTATACTATGATCTACAGTGATCAAAACAGCATGGTATCAGCATAAAAACAGAGATATAGTACATGGAATAGAACAGAGAACCTAGAGGGAAAACCATCTTCCTGTTGCCATCTGTCCTTTGATAAAGCAAACAAAAGTATACACTGGGGAAAGAATCCCTATTTAATAAATGGTATTGGAAGAATTGGTTAGCCATATGTAAAAGACTAAAACCAGGTCCACACTTCTCACCACTTATAAAAATTATCTCACAATGTATAAAAGATTTAAATCCAAGATGCAGAACTATAAAAACTCTACAAGAAAGTGTAGGAAAAACTCTGAACCTTATCAGCCTAGGAAAAGAATTTATGAAGAAGTCCCTCTTGGCAACCACAGCAACAACAAAAATAAATAAACGGGACCTAGTCAAGTTAAAAAGTTTCTGCACAGTTAAGGACATGATCAACAAAATAAAAAGACAGCCTTCAGAATGGGAGAAGACATTTGCATGGTGCAAATCTGACAAAGGGCTAAAAACCAGAATCTACAACAACTCAAGCAAATCAATAAGAGCAGATAACCCCATTAAAAACTGGGCAAGACACATGAACAGAATCTTTTCTCACAAGGACAGATAAATGGCTAACAACATAAAAAAAATGCCCATTATCCCTAATCATTAGAGAAATGCAAACCAAAACCACTTTGAGATATCACCCAACCCTAAAGAGAATGTCCCACATCATAAGGGTCCAAAGTAGCAGATGCTGGCATGGGTACAAACAGGAGGGAACACTCATGAAGTGTTGGCAAACTAGTACAGCCTTTATGGAAGGAAGTATGGAGAATCATCAAAGAACTAAGAGTAGACCTTCTATTTGATTCTGTGATTCCACTACTAGGTATCTACCCAAAAGGAACAATGTCATTTTTCCCACAGAGATACTGAATGTTTAAAGCATCTCAATTCACAATCAAAAAGATGTGGAAACAATCCAAGTATCCAACAACCCATGAATGAATTAATAAACTGTGGTATATGCATATCATGGAATACTATTCAGTCATAAAAATATGGAGATTTTATATCTTTTGTAAGAACCTGGAAGGATTTGGAGAATATTTTCTAAGTAAAGTATTACAGAAATGGAAAAACAAGCAACCCATGTACTCAATACTAAATTGAAACTAGTGGATTAACAACTATGGGCCCATCTGAGAGAAAAACTTAATTCAAAGAAGTGGGGCGTGGAGGAGGAGGTTTGGTAAATTCTCATCCAACAGGTACAAGGCATGGGTATATGCACATTTCCTAGGTGAGTGACACAAGTTCAACTTGGACTTTATTTTACAAATGCAAACAGTGTAACCTAATCTATATACCCTCGTGCTGATCTGGAAGAATGACTTAGGTGCTCATTTCAAATGCATATGCCTGGACCTCACCTCAAACTATTAAGCCAGAATCCCAGGAAGAGTCTGCTTAATCTGAGTTTCATCAAACTCACCAAGTGAGTTGAATTACTGTCCTAAGAATCCCTTGGTATGTAGGGACGTGAATACCAGGTGAAGATTTTTAATGAGTGCCACAGGCAATGGGAAGCCATTGAAGTCTTTTAAAACAGAAAAAGAAGGGCAATACTATTTGGAGAAAAAGAAATCAAAACTGAAGAAGAAGGGAGAAAAGTATCTTGATTTACATGTTGAGACTGAAATACCAGCAAAATATTTTCAAGACGTCCAGCTCTCAACTGGAAAAAAAGAAAAAAGAGTTGGGATCTCAGTAGTAAATGTGGGACTAGAGATGAAGGTTTGAGATTTATTTTTATCAGAAGACGCAAATTCAAATATCTCCTGGATCGAGGCAGGTAATGCAAATGAGGATTATGCATAACAACAACAAAATATAAAAATAGTAACTACCCATAATAAATGGTAACTACCACTTGACCTCAACAGAGACATGATAAAGGATAGTACAAACTATGGTGAAATGGCAGACATATGCCCTGTCTCAGAGGCCAGTCATTGCCAAACAGCAGTGTGAGACCAGTGTTAACAGATACTCTGGGGTTTTTTTTTTTTTTTTTTGGGACGGAGCCTCAAGCTATCCCCCTGGGTAGAGTGCCATGGCATCACAGCTCAGAGCAACCTCCAACTCCTGGGCTAAAGCAAGTCTCCTGCCTCCGCCTCCCAAGTAGCTGGGACCACAGGTGCCCGCCACAACGCCCGGCCATTCTTTGGTTGCAGCCATCATTGTTGTCTGGCAGGCCCGGGCTGGGGATCCGAACCCGCCACCCTAGGTGTACGTGGCTGGCGCCTTAGCCGATTGAGCCACAGGCACCGAGCCAATACTCTGGTTTTTAAAGAGAAATCATAATTCCCTTTTTTAAAAATTTTGACACTGCTAATAGTAAAATGTTGGCAACTAATTTTTAAAATGCTTATATGCTATGCATACATAAAGGCCCAACCACATATGTATATCTATGGTCAGCTCTGCCTAGAGGCTTCCAAATTGTGACTTCTGAGCTACATGGATGGGATCAGGAGAGAGGGTTGAGCAAATGGAGAAGCCATCCAGAGGCTGCACTGGGGAGAACCACAATTCCTCCCATGTTGGCAGGCTTGCCTGTGGGGCAACTCAGGGTAGAAAGAGGCCCTGATTTTTCCAGCCACTGGACGTCTGGTGGGTTCCCATATTGGTGGCAGCAGGTGAATCCTACACCTGCCACAGGTATTCTCCTCATCACCTAAAAGTCATGTGGGTAGCCACTGTGGTCCTAATACTTTTCAGGTTAGATGCCATCTCAAGGAGGGACCTGCAGCCTTCACCCTGTCACCCTCTGTGGCTATTTTCACCCCCTCCTCTGACCCTGTACTTAGGAATGTCCAAGTTCTGGCTGGACAGGCATCTTGTTTAACACATCCTAGATGCCCATTTTTGTATCAGGAAGTTCTGCTGCCTAATTTAAACCTTTTAAAATGGAATCTTCTTTTTTTTTTTTTTTGAGACAGTTTCACTTTGTTTCCCTTGGTAGAGTGCAGTGCTGTCACAGCTCACAGCAGCCTCAAACTCTTGCCTCAGCCTCCCAAGTAGCTGGGACTACAGGAGCCCACCACAACGACTGGCTATTATTTTTGGTGGTGATGTTGCCATTGTTGTTTAGCAGGCCCAGGCTGGGTTTGAACCCACCAGTGCTGGGGGGATGAGGCTGGGGCTCTAATCACTGAGATACAGGCCCCGAGCCACAACTGAATCCTCTTTTGCTTCTTCTGTCTTCAGAGCAAGTAATGAAATGCGTTACTGTTTAGACGTTCTCCAGCCCTCAATAGTTTCTCAAAAAGGGTCCTCAGGGACTTAAAAATACTTATGACGTACAGATTAGAAATTTCTTTGCTTATTTATACTTTACCAAACCTTTTTTAGTCTCCATAGATCAGGCATCCTCAAACTACAGCCCACAGGCCACATACAGCCTGCCTAGGACATTTATCTGGCCCGCTGGGTGTTTTTGCCACTGCTGCCTGTCCTGCTTAGCAGCCGACTCGTCCCAGGGTCTGCAGTCCGGCCCTCCAACGGTCTGAGGAACAGTGAACTGACCCCCTGTTTAAAAAATTTGATGACCCCTGCCATAGATAGTCTTCCACTTACCCTCAACCCCAGTCATCTTCATACTATCTTAGTACCCTGCTGGCAGTTTACTTTGGGATGGGAGGAAGGGGTTAGACACAAATTTTTAAAATAGCTAACATCTTTACTTTCCTGCTGTACTCACTGGTAGGTTCTAGAGACAAAGTCATTTTCTTCTGTTCCTTTTTTTTTTTATTAGATCATAATTGTGTACATTAATTTTATCATAGGA
>CAUYQV010151053.1:0-12300 GCA_963574575.1 Galagoides demidoff | reverse complement strand
TGCTCTTTTCAAAGTTAGTTCAATTTTTAGTTAATGAAGGTCCCGTAGCAAGACCTCTTCTCTCCCTGGGATGTTACATCCCTATGCGAGGCTGTAAGTGTAATGCTCCCACATTTATATTTCTTCCCACAGATGTCTCCTCTGAGCCCCTCAACTCCCCTCTTGCTGTCTACTCTTAGGTATTTCACAGGTCCTAATACTTAACATATTCAAAATCAAACTCATGAGGCCAGGTGTGGTGGCTCACAGCTGTAATCCCCACACTCTGGCAGGCCGAGGCAGTTGGATTCCTTGAGCTCAGGAGTTCAAGGCCAGCCTGAGCAAGAGTGAGACCCTGTCCGTACTATAATAGAAAAAATTAGCCAGGTGTCGTAGGGGCATCTGTAGTTCCACCTACTCAGGAGGTTGAGGCAAGAGGATCACTTGATCCTAAGAATCTGAAATTGCTGTGAGCTATAATGCCTCAGCACTCTAGTGAGGGTAAGAAAGTGAGACTCTGTCTAAAAAAAAAGACAAAATCAAACCCTTGATCTTACCCTGAACTATATCTTCCTCCTAGCTTAATGAATGGCACCTCCATCAATTCATCTTAGCAAACCAGAAACGTGGAGTCATTCTTCAAACTAACCCCTCTGCTGTCCTTCATTTTCTGTCACCAAAGCCTGTCAATTTCTAAACATCTCTCCAACCTCCCTAATCCCCTTCATCCCCAACACACCTCCCTTTCTTAGATTTCTTACACCTAGTATAGGACCATCCACTCTTGTACCCTATTTTATTTTATTTTTTCTTTGTTTGAAACAGAGTCTCACTCAGTTGCCCTGGGGTTGAGTGCCCTGGCATTATAGCTCTTAGCAACCTCAAACTCTCAAAGGTTCAAACAATCCTCTTGCTTCAGCCTTCCAAATATCTAGAACTACAGGCATCCAAACACAATGCCTGGCTATTTTTAGGGGTCTCGCTCTTGCTTAGGCTGGTCTTGAACTCAAGCAATCTGCCCACCTCAGCCTCCCAGAGTGCTAGAATTACAGGTGTGAGCCACTGCTCCTGGCCACTCTTGTATCCTCTAACCCTTCTCCATATTGCAACCAGAGACCTCAAAACTCAACTAACCACTTAATTTTTCATCTGAAATGAAAATATTGCTCCTTCTGCTCTTACAATGAAGACAAGAGTGCATATATGTGATATGGATCATGCACCAATATGACCTAGCATCTATCCAGTTCCCGTCTCTCCCCCTCATTTGCCATGTACCAGCCAAAGTGGGGTTATTTAAGTTCTTCTAAAGTATCGTGGTCTCTCGCTACAGCATCTTTGCATAAACCTGAAATTCTTTCTTTCTACTCACTCTCCTTTGCTTAGTAAATTTTTATGCGTTGTTGGGGCTTCTGCTGAATCATTACTTCTGTAGGGAAGCCCTCCCTAATTAGGGTAAATTCCCCTATTACGTATTTCCTATGTACTTCTGGCGTATACACTTGTCACTGGTTTAATTTCATATTAATCTGGGGGTTGATGACTAGCTCTTCCACTGTAAGCACCATGGGGCCAGCGACTATATCTGGTTTTGCTCTCCTTCAAGCCTTGTTGATGGTGTTTTGGAAAAGGTGGAGCTAAGAGGGTGACTGTGAGATGATCACCAAGTAGCCTGTGTGTTATCCAGCTGAGCTGGACATAAGGGTCCTTGGGCTCCCTCTTCTGACAGTGCAATAGCTGTGAAGTTTTGTTTCCAGCTCAAAAAAAAATTTCCCATTTTAAGGAAAGTCGCCAACACTTTCAAAAGGAGGTAATTTCAATGTGCATAAAACGCTACAACAATTCAACATATCCCATGAACATATCCACCACTAGCTACTGGATGGGGAGCAGAGGTGATTGAGCTAAAGGGCAGGACAGCCCTGGGGCAGCCCAGAGGTGATGCTTCTCACCTGTCAAAGTGAGGAAATAGGATCCAAAAGACAGGCTGACTGGGCACTGAGCACAGGAAGATGGGCAGTCCTGCCAAGCTCAGACTGAGTGGCTCTCAGTGTTCTGTACAGACTGCCCACCAGCCTGCGCTGACTCCTATCAAGAGTACCCAGGGACACAGAAGATTGGCTGGTATTCACATTTCGGCTATATCTACTAAGGGGGTAGGAGGCAGAAAATCACACCCAACTTAATTATTTTGGAATATGAATTATAAAGCACTCAAGCTAAAGTGTAAAATGAATAAAATGCAAAGTACTAGTGCCCTATAAACCTGTACCACCACTAAAACACCCCTTCCTCTGATCCTGGCCAGGTACAGTGGCTCACACCTATAATCCAAGTACTTTGGGAGTCTGAGGTGGGAGGACCCTAGGAGGTCAGAACCAACAAGACCCTATCTCTACAAAACATTAAAAATTAGCTCGGTATGGTGGTGTACACCTGTAGACCCAGCTACTCGGGAGGCTGAGGCAGGAAAATCACTTGAGCCCAGGAGGCTGAGGCTGCAGTGATCTATTATTGTGCCACTGCACATTACCTAAACAATAGAGAGAGATACTACCTTGGGGAAAAAAAAATCTCCCAAATCCCATATCCACCCATATGTACATGGAGACACACACAAACACACAACAACCCCAAACAAACAAAAATCCACTACCAGTAAAAAAATCTACCTTTTCCCTGCATTCCACCATCACCAACAAAAATATGGTTATTCTTTTGTAATCAAGACCTTCTAAAGTCAATCAACTCAAAGAATGATTAAATGTAATCAGCACAGACTCGAATCCACTTTAAATACTAATTTCCTGTTCTATAATAGCAGCCAAAGCATTTTAATTATGTACATTAAATAAAAATATAAATGTATTTAGCAAAATGCTATACAACATAGTTATCAAATTTATTTTCAAGAAAGATATATAATCTTACTAGTAAAATACTTATACATAAGCCACAGATGAACTATTTACTAACAAACTTCTTATGTTTAATTGCTTGTTAAGCTAAAGAATAGGGTAAAAACATATTTTGATAACTATCACTCCCTTCAAAAAAAAATTCTATCAAGAAGGATGAAGGAGTATGGTTTCATAAATGGTAAAACACCTAATCAGATAATTTATTTTATATATGTGTATATATAGTTTTTTTCTTTACCTAAAATATCATAGTATTCAAATGTGACATTAGTATGCATCTAAGGTAATTTTGGAAAAGAAGCTCCGCCTTTTGAACGGACAGATGTTTTACTTGATTTGTTATAAAGATGAAATGATAAATTTTTAATCGCTCCCCCCAAAGACTCTCTCTGGGGGACTATTATTGGCAAAAACTGTTTGACAGAGAGCAAGAAAAACTTTTTTCATCTTAAAATACTTATTTAATGCTCTATCTGCTATGGAAATGAATCAGTAGTTACTTGTAATGGTTTAAATTATTGGCAACTCATGATTCTGGTTTTTGATGTCAATCAGAAGCACAAGAGATTTGTTGTCTCCCAAAAGGTAACTGTAAAATCCTGGGAACGAATCCTGTGGTAGGCTGTAGAAAGTCAGCCTGGGCAACTAGCTTCTCCAAGCACAAAGGAGGCTTACCTCTCGCAGAAAGTGTGCAGACAGGGGAGAACCTTGGGATTCTTGTACCGTTCCAGGCATATACTGCAAATCAGAAACTGCTTGTCAATCTGACGCACCACAGGACTTGGGATGTTGGTGCCTTCACTGGCCATCCTAGACCACTGACATGGGGGGCCGGCTGTCTTTGACCCTGCACGCTGCTGCTGTCAGACAGAAAACCAAAATGGAAAAATAAATAATAACTGTAAGTGCAAGTCATTCATTGGCTCTTTAACTGTAGGCATCGTGTTATAAATACACGTATAAGTCAGTGTTAGTGACTTCAAAACGACCACAGCTAACTTTATTGCTGTAGAAGGATGGCAGTGAGCTCCCTGTTTGTTCTTTGCTATGTAAACCAATAAAATAATTAAGCTGTGGACAGTGGCTCATGCTTGTAATCCCAGCACTTTGGGAGCTTGAGGTGGAGGATTGCTTGAGGCCAGGAGTTTGAGACCAGCCTGGGCAACATAAGGAGACCCTGTCTCTACAAAAAAGTAATCACCATGCCAACAAAACAAATTAGGAGAGGGTGGTACACAAGGCTATGCTTGCTGGGTCAAAGCAGCAGTGACTGAACAGATAAATACTTACATAGCTACGTTTGTATATGCCTTCAGCCATGACTATATTTGAATATATATTTACCTTTTTTTAAAAATTTCTTATAGCATAACTGTGTACATTAATGCAATCATGGGGTACTGTGTGCTGTTTTCATATACATTTTGAAATACTCTCATCAAACTGGTCAACATAACCTTCATGTCATTTTCCTAGTTATTGAGTTAAAACGTTCATACTCTGCTTTTAGAAAGATTCACTTGTACCCTTGTAAGATAAACCATAGATGTGATCCCACCAATCACCCTCCCTGCATTTCTTTCTATTTGTTCTACTTGGAGTTCATTTTCTTTTTTGCATAGATGAGTATTATTTCATTAAACTTTGTGACATTTCATGAAACAGATATTATTTCTTAAAATTATTTTTCTACTGATTTCTTTCTCTCCTCTCCCTTTGATCCTCCCATTGAAGCATTGTTAAGGTGCTTGTAGGTATCCTATATTCTTCTGAGGCTGTTTGCTATCCTTCCTTATTTTTTCTCCATTCTTCAGAGTATATACAATCTATCATTCTATCCTCAAGTTTAGATACTTTTCTCTCACAGCTAAAATCAACTATTGAGCCCATCTTATCAATTTTTCAGTTCAGTTTTTATACCTTTCAACTCCAGAAGTTCCATAGGCTTTTTAAAAAATAACGTCTGTCACTTTATTCATATTCTCTATTTGATGGGACGTTGTCATAATACCCCCTTTAATTTTTGAAACCTAATTTCTTTTAGGTCAATTAACATATTTAAAGTAGTTGCTTTAAAGACTTGATCTGCTGAGTATAAGATCTATCCTCCTCAAAGAAAGTTACTATTACCTGCTTGCTTTTTTACATTTATCTGTTTGTTTGCATGTCTCAGAATGTTTTGGTTGAAAACCAAATATTTTGGTATAAATAGCTATGGTTATCATGTTGTACATCAGAGCTCTAGATTTATTTACTCTACATACCTGCACCCCTTTGATCTACATCTCCCCATCTGGTAATCAACATTACATATTGTTTCTATGTATTTCATACTTTTTTTTTAACATTCCACAGAGAATTGAGATCATGCAGTATTTTTCCTTCTGTGTCTGGTTTATTTCACTTAGAAGCCATAGCCTTCAAGTTTTTCCATGTTGTTAAAAATGGTAGTATCTTCTTTTTTAAATGCTGATAGATAGATAGATATAGCCTGACAATTAAGCTCATGAACTTGCCACCATGAACTTACTTTGGCAGCACTCTACAAACAGCTCAGAAGGTTTCATACCCTTGGTCTATCAGTGTCTCACAGCTGTGTTTGTGTTGACGTGTGGCAGCGCCTTGCTGAGTGCTGGTCATTATTGTTGTTGCTTGTTTTTGTGTTCCATCAAGAAACTGTTGGAACTTCAATTACAGCAACAAACAAACATTTGTAAATTTCTTGTTACTCTTGGCAGGAAGGGAAGTGAAATCAAAGATGCGTTAGTCCAAGTTTATGGGGATAATGCCATGAAGAAAATGAAAGTATACAAATGGATTAATCATTTTTCTGAGGGGACAGAAAGAATCACTGATGAAGAGAGGTCAGGGTGGCCAGTAACGAACAGAACAAAAACTGTGGAGGCTAATTGACTCCATTTTGTACCAGCTGACTCCATCTTGTACATAGTTTAAAACTTTGCAGCCCCCCGCTACCCCTCCCCTCACATATTGTTACAGCCCCTGAGCACATATATCCTCCAAAAAATAGAAAGGTAAGTTTAGAGTTGCAAGAACTTGAAAACTCCCAGTCTGGATATAACACCTGCTCTTCTTTAAGGCAGTTTTGTGCCCACTTACCTCCTCCCTATAGACCCTAATCTTGGAAGTCTTGCTTCTGTAACTGCTTCGCTTTTTGAAACCCCCCACCAACTGAAAGCACAAGTTAAATACCCTAATCCCCTGCTTCTCTTGGCCAAGAGTTCTTTAGATATGAACCCCTTCTTGGTGCCAGCTAAATAAAGGACCCTAAAACTCAATTGGACTCAGTGTGCTGGCATAATACTCTATAATTCTACTCATGTTTGGGTATAATATTTGGAGGCCCCACCAAGATAGAGTGTTAGCCTCCCTGTGCCCCCCCCCCCAGAGCGGGCAGGAATTACAGGGGAGGCATCCCCTGAGACGGTCCATGGCGCTATAATTTCCTGAACTCCTCCTGAGGGCTCCAGAGGAACTCCAATAGACTCCACCAAAATCTTGGGTCCAGATCTCACACTTGAGAGATAAGAGTTCTTTTCCTGTCTAAGTGTAGTTTATCTGTATTCAGGAAGTAACTATGTCCTCAGGAATGGGCCACAAAACAGTCTCTGGGATGCCAGTGCCATTGGGATGCTGGTGAGTGCCCTAGGGGTTTGGGTTAGTGTGCTGGGAGGATGACAGGGGCCCAAGAAGGAGACATAGGGCCACCTGATACTGGGTAGGCCTGTCCCATGTCCTGGAAACACTGGACGTCAGTGGGGAAACTTGGCCTCAAATGCACATGTTCAACTTGTTCGTGTATTTGCTTGTCATTGTTGTTATAAGTGTGCCTGTTATATTTCTTGTCTGGCCAGATATAGTTTCTGTCCTTACTGGTTGGGGTCATAATCATGGGAACGCAACAGAGTAAGCCTCTGACCCTTCTTCAATATATGTTAAAGAATTTTGCCTCTGGCTTCTCTGATGACAACAGAGTCCGTTTTTCCCAAAAGTTAACTTGGAGTTTCTGTGAAGTCGAGTGGCCCAGTTTTAATGTAGAATGGCTGTCTACTAGCTCGCTTGATCTGGCCCTAGTGACTATCGTTCACAAAGTGATCATAGGGAAGCTGGGTCATCTGGACCAGTATTCCTATATAGATCAGTGGTTGAGTTTGGTCTGAAATCCCCCTCCTTGTACCCCTGCATGCTCTGTGGGAAATGACTCTGGGGTTCTCACCTGCCTACGGCCACAGAGAGACTAGACAGCTCATAAGCAGGTCCTCTCCCTTTCTGGAGAATATGCCCTGCTGCCCTCTTACAACCCAGGCTAGCCTTCCTCCCCCATAGTCTCATCCACTGAGGAGGGCTCATTGGCGCCCCGTCCCCCCCACACCCCAGCTCTCACCTCTGCCGTCACACCTCCGGTCCAGGGCAAACCTGGAGCCCAAGCAAGGGGCCCCTATTCCTCCCACTCTGGGAAGCACCTCCTGGGGAGGGAGCAACAAGAGGAGCTCACCCCTTCCTTGTTTATGTCCCTTTTCCCGCTTCAGATCTGTACAACTGGAAAGCTCAGAATCCGCCTTTTTCTGAGAAGCCCCAGATTCTTACTTCCCTGGTTGAGTCTATTCTTCAGACTCACCATCCCAATTGGAATGACTGTCAGCAACTTTTTTTAACACTCCTCACAACCAAGGGGCAGGAGAGGGTCAGAACAGAGGCTTGGAAAGCTTTCCTGGCTGCCTCTGCTGCCACCAGGGAAGAGGTTAGGAGAGAATTTAATGATGTTTTCCCAGCCGAGCAGCCAAACTGGGACCCCAGTACCACAGCAGGGTCCCAGATGCTGGACACCTTCCACCAGTCTCTATTAAAACCCATAAATTTGTCTAAAATACCTGGTGCAGGACTACCAATAGGTAAACAAACAGGCAGAGACTATTCACCCAACTTTTCCAAACCTGTATACCCTTCTCTTTCCTCCAGAATTTCAGGTGTTCAGGTGTAATCCAGGGCCTAGAGGAGTCTCCTGAGGCCTAGGGTTCCCCACCTACACCCCATTTGACCCCCCCCTCAGCCCCCGAGAATGCCAGGGCAGAAAATCTGGCTTTCGTTTCTCAGTCAGCTCCAAATATCAGAAAGAAACTCCAGAAACTAGAAGGGTTTGCTGGCATGAATACCACTCAGCTCTTAGAGACTGCCCAGAAAGTTTATGTTAATAGAGATATTGAACACCAAAAACAAAAAAACAGCAACAGCTGAAAAGGTCACCAGCAGGCCAGCTAAAGTCACTGTGGCTGCACTGCAGATGGCCTAGGGAAATCAACTAAGAAAGGAAATGGAAAGAAATTCAGAAACTACTCGACAGAGCCAGCCAAACTTAGAGATCAATGTGCCTATTGTAAGAAAACAGGCCATTAGAAAAATGAGTGCCCTGAACATGCCACTGCTGCCCAAAATCTCGCACAAAAAGTCCTGGCTTTGCCGGTAGGAAATGAGAATGAGTCTGACTGATGGGGCCAGGGCTCTCTCCCACTAGGCCCCTGAGAGACCGTGGTACAAGCCAAAGTTGGGGGCTGCCTGTTTAGATTCCTGGTGAATATGGGGGTGGAGCAATCTGTTTTGCAAGAACCACTAGCAGCTCTGTCAGAGGAGAAGGTCCCATCCAAGGAGCTACCAGAGCAACTCAGATGTGTCCCGTCACTTGACACCTAGCTGTAGATTTAGGACACCAACGGGTGACCCACACGTTCCTGGTAACCTCAGATTGCCCTTACCCCCTTTTGGGTAGAGACCTCCTACAGAAGCTTCAAGCAACTAACTCATTCTCCCCACAAGGGAATGAACTAGTCCTTGACCCAAGTCCTTCCCCAGCCCGGGAATCTCCTGTCTACCAGTTATATCTATCTACCCCTTTGTATGAATAATATCTCCTCCTAGCTCCCTCTGAGGAAAAGGCAGACCAGCCAGCCTCAAGCCTGCTCACATAGCTACAGATAGACTTTCCCCAGGTATGGGCTAAATCTAACCCCCAGGGCTAGCCAGCCACCACCCCCTTGGTTATGGTCCAACTCCTGGCTAGTGCCTTACCCATCTGAGTTTGGCAGTACTTAGTGAGCCAACAGGCCCAACTCAGGATAGCCCCACATGTCCAACATCTGCTGGAGGCAGGAAATCTCACCCCTTGCCAGTCAGCCTGGAACACACCGTTTCTCCCAGTCAAAAAGCCTGGGACGTCTGATTACTGGCCGGTGCAGGACTTCTGAGAGGTAAACAAATAGGCAGAGACTATTCACCCAACTTTTCCAAACCTGTATACCCTTCTCAGTCTCTTTCCTCCAGAATTTCAGGTTCACCATCCTGGACTTAAAAGATGCCTTATTTTCCACCCTGTTGGCCCCAGCCAGCAAATCTTTGTAACCTGCAGGTTATAGCCAATTACGGATCCAAGGTTTTGCTGAAAGTCCTAAGCCTTTGCCTGCTGCACCTACTTACTCTGAAGAAGAAAAGGAGGCCGAGGCAAGAGAATCGCCTAAACCCAAGAGCTGGAGGTTGCTGTGTGACACCGTGGCACTCCATCGAGGGCGACAAAGTGAGACTCTGTCACTAAAAAAAAAAAAGAAAGAAAGAAAAGAAACACACCAGGAAACTGAAAGCAGGAGAGACAATTTATCTAAGTCTCCCTTGAAAGCTGTATGTAATCATACTCAAAATATAGATTCCTCTGCCGCTTATTTTGCTCCTAATGGGACCTGGCTAGCTTGTACCATAGGTTTAACAAAATGTATCCCAACACAGCTAATAGAGCCAGCAGGTGCGTGTGCCATAGTACATGTGTTACCACACATATATGTGTACTCAGGTGCTAAAGGAGAAAGTTTACTCTCTACTCTTGAACATTACCCCCACCGCCAAAAGCAAGCACCCATCTTGATCCCAATTCTGCTCAGACTCACTGCAGCAGGAGGTGCCATGGCAGGGACCACCGCCTTAGTCAAAGGAAATCAGGACTTAGCCAAAATGTCTCAACAGGTTAATGTGGATTTAGAGGGTCTCCAGTCGGCTATAGATCTACTTCATAGCCAACCAGATTCCCTGGCTGAAGTAAGCGCTCCAAAACTAGCAAGGTTTAGACCTCCTCTTCCTCAACCAAGGACGACTGTGCGCAGTACTGGGAGAAGTGCCGTACTGGGAGAAGCATGCTGCTTCTATGCTAATAAGTCAGGAGTCATTAAAAACACTTTGCAGAAAATCTGAGACAATTTAGACAAAATAAACAAAGGGAAGATTCTCAAACTTTCTGGCATAAGTTTTATGCCAGAACTATTTGACAGGAACCCCTGGCTCACAACCTTAGTAACTAGCCTCACCAGTCCATTAATCCTTCTTCTTTTAAATTTGCTTATGGGGGCTCGGCGCCTGTGGCTCAATCAGCTAAGGCGCCAGCCACGTACACCTAAGGTGGCAGGTTCGAATCCCCATCCTGGGCCCGCCAAACGACAATGATGGCTGCAACCAAAAAATGGCCGGGCGTTGTGGCAGGCACCTGTGGTCCCAGCTACTTGGGAGGCTGAGGCAGGAGACTCGCTTGAGCCCAGGAGTTGGAGGTTGCTATGAACTGTGATGCCATGGCACTCTACCCAGGGGGATAGCTTGAGCCTCCGTCTAAAAAAAATAATAATAATAAATTTGCTTATAGGACTCTGCATTCTCAACTGGATAGTTAATTTTGTAAAAACCTGAATAGCTGCAGTTAAACTTATGGTCATAAATTCCCAATATGATCCTGTATCCCAAGAAGAAGAGTCAAGGTTTTGACTCTGAGAAAAGACCAGTAGGGAATGTGGAGCCTGACTGACTCCATTTTGTAGACTTGCAACTCTAAACTTAACTTTGTTTCTGCAGGGTGTCTGTGCTCAGGGGCCTGTAACAATATGTGAGGGGAGGGGCAGTGGGGGCTGAAAAGTTTTAAACCATGTACAAGATGGAGTCAGTGTTATAGCTCACAGCAACCTCAAACTCTTGGGCTCAAGTGATCCTCTTGCCGCAGCCTCCCTCCTGAATAGATGGAACTATAGGTGCCCACCATAATGCCTGCCTAGTTTTTCTATTTTTAGCAGAGGTGGAGTATCGCTCTTGCTCTGCCTGGTCTCAAACTTCTGAGCTCAAGCAATCCACCTGCTTCAGCCTCCCAGAGGGCTAGGATTACATAGGCATGAGCCATTGCACCCAGCCCCTTTATCCATTGTTAAGTGGGTTATTTGAGTTTTTGCTATTTAGTTCTGTGAGTTTCTTGTATGTATTTGAAATACATAGTTTTTTTTTTTTTTTTTTAGAAGGAGTCTCACTATATCACCCTCAGTAGAGTGCTGTGGCATCACAGCTCCCAGCAACCTTACACTCTTGGGCTTGAGTGATTCTCTTGCCTCAGCCTCCCAAGTAGCTGGAACTACAGGCACCCACCACAATGCCCAGCTATTTTTTTTTGTTGCAGTTTGGCTGGGGCTGGACTAGAACCTGCTACCCTCCGCATGTGGGGCCGGTGCCCTACCTACTGAGCTACAGGCGCCGCCTCAAATACATAGTTTGAAAATATTTTCTCCCATTCTGTAGTTTGTTGATTGTTTCCCTTTCTGTGCAGCTTTTTAGTTTGATGTAGTCCTACTTGTTTATTTTGCTTTAGTTGCCTGAGATTTGGATGTGATATTTAAAAAAAATTATTAGGCCAGGCATGGTGGCTCATGCTTGTAATCCCAGTACTTGGGAGGCTGAGGCAGGCGGATTGCCTGTGCTCACAGGTTGGAGACCAACCTGAACCAGAGTGAGACCTTGTCTCTAAAAACATAGCTGGGTGTTGTGGTGGGCTTTTGGCGGGACAGTCCCAATTTTTAACAATTTGTCCCCTGTCCTGTGGCATTTTAAAAAAGTCCCGATTTTTGGAAAGAAAGCACGACAAGCTAGGGTACAGTGGGAGAATGGGAAGGGAATATACAGTTTTCGGCTGCCATGTCACAATTAAGTGTTGAGGCTTTGAAAGCCATTTTGTGCGTGAAATATAATTTAACAAATTCTTATGAAAAATTTCATGACCTTTTAAACAACGATAGCAATCTACTAAAAAGATTCAGTCGGCTCAGCGCCTGTGGCTCAATCAGCTAAGGCACCAGCCACGTACACCTAAGGTGGCGGGTTCAAATCCCCAGCCTGGGCCTGCCAAACAACAATGACAGCTGCAACCAAAAAATGGCCAGGCATTGTGGTGGACGCCTGTGGTCCCAGCTACTTGGGAGGCGGAGGCAGGAGACTCGCTCGAGCCCAGGAGTTGGAGGTTGCTATGAGCTGTGATGCCATGGCACTCTACCCAGGGGGATAGCTTGAGGCTCCATCTCAAAAAAAAAAAAAAAAA